>PVKM010003577.1:0-29493 GCA_004027735.1 Carollia perspicillata | reverse complement strand
GGAGGTCCTGGGTGGGGGTGGGCAAAGAGGGAAAAACTGGGACAACTGTAATAGCGTAAACAATAAAACATAATTTAAAATAATATATAATGCTGAAAAAAGCCTGAAAAAATAAAAACCTCACCTGTAGAAGAAAAAAATATTAAGAAATACAGTGGACTTCTAGTAAGTCATACTAACAAAAGAGAAAAGTGAAATAAAATGTTTTTAAAAAGACACTGAACTAGAAATATATTTGTAGTAAAATTATATTTTAAAAATAAAGGAGAAATAAAGACTTTCTCAAACAAAAACTAAAAATAAAATATCACCAGCATACCTTGTTTGCAAAAAATTTAAGAGTTGTTCCTCAGGAGAAACAAAATAATATAGATCAAAAGTCAGATCTATATAAAGAAAAAAATGTCAGAAGAGTAATAAATGTAAATTAAAATATTTTGTTTTATTATTAATAAATCAAATAAAATGGATTTTGAAAGTGATATGTTGTAGATATAGTACATACACAAATTAAATGATTGACAGAAAGTTTATAAAGAACAGGGGAGGAATTCAGAATACTCCATTATAAAACACCTGTACTACCAGTAAAATTATAACATATTACTTGAAAATGGACTGTGATTAGTTGTAAATGTATATTGCAAACTCCTGGGCAACCACTAAGCTATTCTAAAAAAAGTATAATTAGTATGCTAGAAGAGGAGAGAAAATGGAATCATATCAAATAATTAAAATCAGAAAAGGAAGAATTACAGGAGAACAAAAGAAATAAAGGTTAAGTACAAAGCATTATAAATTATAATTATAATTATAAATATAGCAGAAATTATTTGAACTATATCAATAATCACTTTAAGTATGAATTATGTAAATATATCAGTTAAACAGATATTTTCCATATAGATGAGAAAGCAAAATTTAACTATATTTTCTACAAAAAATACCCACTTTATATATAAAAACACAGATAGGATAATAATAACAGAAGAGGAAAATACATTATCCTAACTCAGATAAAAAATCTGGAGTAGGAATATTATTTTCAGATAAAGCAGACTTCAGAATAAGGAAAAGTATTAAGGATAAAGAAGGAAAAAGAAGTATCATTTACCTAATGATAAAGGAGTCAATTCTCAAAGGAGATAAAACTGTTCTTAACATGTATGTGCCTAACAAAGCATCAAAATTCATAAGGCAGCCCTGGCTGTTGTAGCTCAGTGGATTGAGGGCCACGTGAGAGGCAACCACACATTGATGTTTCTCTCTCTCTTAAAAAAATTCATAAAGCAATAACTAATAGATCTGCAAGGAGAAACAGACATACCCACTATTGTACCTGGAGAGCTCAGCACTCCTCTATGAGTAACTCACAGGTCCATAAGGCAGAAAACCACTAACAATATAATTCATCTGAAGATTACCTTCAATCAACCAGATCTAACTAATATTCTAAAAATACTCCTTTCAAAACAACGAACTACACATTCTTCTCAAACTAACAGGAAGCATCCATTAACATAAAATACATCCTTGGACATAACATATACCCTAAGTAGTTTAAAAAAATAAAATTATATAAAATATATTCTCAGACTACATTGAATTAAACTAATAATCAATAAAAAACAGTTGGAAATCAAAAACTATTTAGAAATTAAATAATACACTATTAAATAACAGAAAGTTCAAACAAAAAGCCTAAGATACATTTTTAAATATTTTTAACTAAGTGAAAATGAAGACACAACTTGTCATTATTTGTGGGAAGTAACAAAATAGCAATTAGAGATAAATTTAAAACATGGAATTCTTGTACTTGAAACAAAGAAATATCTAAAATCAATAACCTCAACCTTCACCTTAAGATGTTAGGAAGAGTAATTTAAACTTAAAACAAATACAAGAAGAAAAATAATAAAATTTAGAGAAGAAATTAATAAAATTGAAAACAGGAAAAGAATAGAGAAAATAAACAAAAGCAAAGATGATTCTTTAAGACGATCAATAATATCAGACAATTCCTACTCATATTAACCCAGAAAAAAAGAGAGAGAAGATGACCAACAACAGAAGTGAAAGAGGAGCCATCACTACTTCTTCCCTGGACATAAAAAGGTTAAGAAAGGAACATATGAATAACTCTATGTCCTCAAATTTAATAAATTAGTTGAAATGGATGAATTTCTTGAAAGACACTAATTGCTATGACTCATACAAGGTGAAACAGGTAAACTTAATACCCTTTTATGTATTAAAGAAATATATCTACTAACAAAATAAGCATAATTTAAGAGGTCTGGATATCCCAGGAAGGAATGCAAACTCTGACAAGAGAAGCTAACTGTATTAGAAATGTATGAAAGAACAAACTGACGGTAACCAGAGGGGAAAGAAATAATGGAGGAAAATGGGGAAAGAGCCACCAAGGAACATGTATAAAGGACACATGGACTAAGCCAAAGGAGGTATGTTTGAGGGTGGGAGACAGAGACAGGTGGGGTGGGGGGCTGAGGTGGAGTGAAAATGGAGGCAACTGTACTTG
Source organism: Carollia perspicillata (assembly GCA_004027735.1). Lineage (NCBI taxonomy): Eukaryota > Metazoa > Chordata > Mammalia > Chiroptera > Phyllostomidae > Carollia > Carollia perspicillata. Next base: position 26,948 of record PVKM010003577.1, on the reverse strand, counting down.
AACAACAATTAAAAAAAAAAGAATATCAGTGGGAGGTGGGACTTGGGAATTGCTGTCCTGAGCAACTTTGGAAATGAGTGGAATCTGTAAAACTAAAGATGAAAGTACTGCATGTAAGCATTGTCTAGTGTATATGTTTTTTTTTTTTTTTCTTGTCTGCCGAGGGTGCCAGGAAACAAAGACATGCTCAATAAAAGCCCCAAGAACACCATATTGATCAGTTGTGCCAAAGCGACACAGGGACCAATTACAAGAACTATCAGTCGTCAAAGCTGAAAAAATTCATAAATAAAATAGTGTTTAACTCTTGGATTATAACTCAAAGTATAAAATAGCTATCCATGAGTTCATACTCTTAAATGATGAAATAAATAAATAAGTGAGAAAGACAAGACAAACTTTTTGCAATAGAATTCTGAGTAACTTATGTAGAGGCTACTCTACATAACTTATGTAGAGGCTACTCCATCCTCACAAAAGGGGAGTACAAATCCCCACTCACTAAGTGTGTGTTACACATAGTCACTTCCTCCCAAGGGGAACTCTATAGAAAAGATGAGAGGAAAAAGAGTAACATCATGCAGAGATACCCAGTAGTTGCTACCCCAGATAGATGACAAAAATAATCATCACCAGTGATAAATCATACTGATAGTGTGCAATTTTGATATGTGATAAAAACAGTACTTTACTTCTATTGTCTTTCACCCCAAATCTGGTTAACGCCATTGTAGTCATGAGAAAAACGTCAAACTGATTCCAACAGAGGACCATCCTCACAAAATAGTGGACTGGTACTCCTAAAAACGATCATGATCATCAACACACAGAAAATCTGACAATCTGTCACAACCAAGAGGAGCCTAAGGAGACATGGCAACTAAATGTAATGTCTCCTGGATGGAATTCTATAACAGAAGAAGCAATTAGGTAAAATCTAAGGACATTTGAGTAAACTATGGATGTGAGTTAATAACAATCCATCAATAGGGGTTCATTAACTGTATCAAATGTACCATAGTTATATGCTATCTTAAAAACAGGGGAAACTGAGTATAACATATAAGAACTTTGTATTATCTTCGCAAGCTTCCTGTGAATCTAAAACTGATCTAAAAAAACAAAGTCTACTTAAAAAATGAAAGATTTTTAAAAAGTAAAAGACACACATCAAAAATGAAGAAAAAAGAGTTTAGAAACTAAAGGCTGAATTTAGCCTTCTTTAGTTTTATGAGTAGCTTAGTTATAGGTCCTCAAGATGTATAACCCACTCAGCAAAAACAGTATGCACTAGTCCTCTTTAAAGGTAGCTTAACTGGCCAGCGTTATAGCCTTCGGATAATTTATGCTCTGTGCCGAAGGCATTAATTACAGTTCCTCCCCAAATGTATGCAGTTCCATCCCTGGGCAGCATTCAGGCAGGCACAATTTTATCCATCAGATAATATCTCAGTGAAGTTGAATTGCTCAGGCCAGCTGTCTATACAGCATTTCATTAACATTTCTATGCAGTGTTACAAAGTATACCAGTTGACTCCATGTTCTTTTTCTGCACTCACACAGATCTCAGCTTTTTTGTGTATGTATCTGTGTTGTTAAAATCTCACTTGATATAATGTACAAAGTGTCACATTAATAGTGAATAAGGAGATGCCACAGCCCATTCATGGGTTTGCTCAGCGAGAGTTGAAACGATTTTCTTTTAAACACCCACGTAGGCGCTGGTCAATACTGCTACTTCATGGGGCAGCACTCATCCCTATTGGCTTTCCTGACAGCTCTCCTGGAGGTGCTCCGGGTGCAGAGGACTGTTGCTGTTGTTTGCACTGTTACCCACCTCGCTCCTAACACACCGTTGGTGGTACACTGGAATCAATACTCCAGTCAAATGAAGCAGGCACATGTTGGAAGCAGAGTAACAACTATGTTGTTTCTGGCTCTGCAGCGTACACTCAGCGGGAGTCAGAAGGGTCAATGAAAGCAGTGTTTGTGTTAGCAAGCAATGTTGACACAGCCGATAATCCCCTGGTCTGGAATCCTGTGCCATAAAGGCAGGAGGGAGGGCATTTTTAAACAGTTTTAAATGTCTATCTTTCTGCTAAAAGACAATAATGTTGAGGAAAATAGAAGGCAGCAGGAATAGAGGAAGATCAAACATGAGATATATTGACTCCCTAAAATGGGTCATAAGCAGGAGTCTACAAGAGCTGAGCAGGGCTGTTGAGGACAGGACATTGCGGACACCACTCATTCACAGAATCTCCAGGGGCTGAAGCCTACCCAGTGGCACAGAGCAAAGCCTACTCAATAGCACTTAGTGCACACACTCTGAATGCTCCCAGTTTATCAATGTCTGTGTCAAAACAGATGTTCAACTTCACTAACTATTAGGGAAATGCAAAGCAAAGCTACAATGAGATACCACCTCATGCCTGTTAGAATGTCTGTTATCAACAAGACAATGATAAATGTTGGAGAGGTTGTGGAGAAAAACAGAACCCTCATTCAGTGCTGGTGGGAATGTAAACTGGTATAGCCACTGTGGACAACAGTATAGAGGTTCTCAGAAAAGTGAAAATAGAGTTACTATATGACCCAGGAACCCCTCTTATGGCTATCTACCCCATAAATTTGAAAAAAATTCATTCACAAAAATAATGCACCCCTATGTTTATTGAGGCATTATTCACAGTTGCTAAGACACAGAAACAACCAAGATGTTCTTTGCTAGATGACTACCTACAGTAGATATGGTACATATATACAATGGAATATTGCTAAGCCATAAAAACATGAAATACTGCAGTTTGTAACAACATGGCTGTAGCTTGAAATATCATGCTAAGTAAAATGTTGGACAGAAAAAGAACCATATGATTTCATTCACATGTAGAATATAAACTTGAAAACAGTGAATGAACAGACAAGAAAAACAAACAAGCAAAAACTCATAGACACAAACAACAGCATTGGCTACCAGAGGAAGGGAGAGGGAAGGGTGAGAGGGGTCAAGTACATGGTGAAGGAAGAACTGAATTTGGGTGGTGGACATACATACAATGCAATACACAGATGCTATATCATAGAATGGTATACTCAAAACCTATATGATCTTATTAACCAATGTCACCCTAATAAGTTTAATTTAAAAATAATAATTCACATATTATATATACTCAACATGTGTATTTGTGCTTAATTATAGTATTCAGTTATCAATTCTTTAAAAGAGGGCATTTAGAATCATTCATGGTGGATATAATGTAATTTAATTTTCCACAGTGGATTCTCTAGCAAATGAATGAGCTTTTACAGTACAGGTCAACTGACATCATTTTGCATCTTTAACTAATGGTAAGTTTGAGATTGAGTAAAAAAATACGTTTGTCACCTTATAATTGTGTTAAAGCAAGTATTGTACCTTTGCACATTCAAAAAAGATTTTTTGTAACTCACACCCACATGGATTCTTTCTTTCAAGTCTGACTCATTAGCCAAGAGAGTGGTTATGTTTTAGAGCATGATTTCATCTGGATTTATAATGAAAGTAATTAAAAACAACTTGACCATTGTTGCATTTTTGAAAATGTTGGCACAATGTATCAGAGCAGGAAAAAACTATAAGAATTGTTATCAAACTTTAGTGCATTTCCACTGAAGCAAAATAACAGGTAGACACCCTTTCCAGACACAAGGCATGACAAGCACTCTTCTCTACCTCCATCCTTTACCACTCACCCACCACCCACCTCAACTAGGTGTCTGTTCAGTGAGGGCACTGAGCACATGTTAATTGCCTCTTCTCAGAGTTCTTTGCTGTTCCCATTGTCAGGTTAACTCCCAGACCAGCCTTCCATAGGCTCTAACAGTGCTGTTCACTGTTGGCTATAGGTCTTGGCACATTTCTTGTGGTATATTACTTGACTAGCCTCTATCACCTAGAGTAATCAGTTAGCTCCTTGAAAGTAGAGATGATGTCATTTTCAGTCATTATTATTTCCCTGGTCTTTAACATAGTACCTGGTACTTATTATAATACACACACACACACACACACACACACACACACACAACCTTGCTTTTGATTACTTCTCTTTCTGATCCCTGAACCAGGCTGAGAAGTTCACTCCCTTGACTTGTGTGGAGGTTATCATTGCAGCCACGACTGTTTCTCTAACAGATGACACAAGTAAATGAGGTCAGTGAATCTCTTTGTGTCACAAATGCTTCATCTGTAAATGATGGAGAAGACTAGATGCATCTGAGGCACTCACTGCCAGGTCTAGCTCTGCAGCCTCAAAGTCAAGTGTTTCCTGGCTACCATGTCGCTTCACTGGACCAGGTGTTCCACATCTAGTTAAATGACTGTGAAGTGAAACTCTTTCCCAGGAATGTTTAATGAACTTAAGGGAATGCCAGACACAGGTAATTCATTTGTTAAACATTGCAATTTGCAAAGAAGTTAACCTGCACTTCAAGATAAAATAAAGACAAATTTCCCTGATATGGTAAGCAAGTAGGAAATTTTTCCTCCCAAGAATTATAGTGTACTTGGATAACATGGCATTCACCACGTAGTAGAAATGAATGCTCGAAGTGGGAGCACAGGAAAGGTGGTGACAGAACCTTGCTAGCCTTAATGGACACATTTTGTAGCTTGAGCTTGGGCTCTGGACTTGCATACCACTCTCGGTAATTTTTCTGTTGGGGGTGGCTATCCTGTGCATTAGAGTGTATTTGTCAGCACCTCTGCCCTCTACTCCATGCTGGCATGCATATGTGTCTTTAATGCGCTTTTTTTCCAGGGTCCTTAAAAAACCTTCCTTTCATGTCTATTCTCTGCTTTAATTCCCAATTTCTGTTTAGCCCTATAGACTGATGACCTCTTGAAATGTGTTATCCTAGTTGACCTCATCACAACTCAGAGACAAAATGTCCTTTATATATACTCTCTTTATTAAAAATGATGTGAACATAAAAGATGTATCCCCTTGTCCTAGTGGGGGACCCATGGAAATGATCCATTTGTGCCCACTCTCTGCTGCTCTGGGACAACATACAAAATGTCCTGGCTGGAGGCACAGGCTGGAGAAAAAGGAAGAGGGAGAAAAGAAAATCACCTGTACTCAAAGAACTTTCAAGTGCTGGAATCCTTACAGTTAGTAATTTCCTTCATGTTTGTCTAATCCTAACAAATCAACCAAATGAAGGGTGAGAGGAGCACAGGAGAGAAGTTTATTTTAATATTGCTTTCATAAAATGCAATGGAAAGAACATGAATGTCTACTATGAGGGGAAGAATGAAAAAGTGTGAAGTGGCCACTATGTGTGGACTTTTACACTATATCCCAAATGAATTTATAGAAATTACAAATCAGCCCTGACTGGTATAGCTCAGTGGATTGAGCATGGGCCTGTGAAGCAAAGGGTCGCCGGTTCGATTCCCAGTCAGGGCACATGCCTGGGCTGCAGGCCAGGTCCCCAGTAGGGGACACATGAGAGGCAACCACATATTGATGTTTCTCTCCCACTCTTTCTCCTTCCTGACCCTCTCTAAAAATAAATAAATAAAATATTAAAAAAAGAAATTACAAATCAGACAGAATATGGTATTGATCAGATGTTTATTGGGGTAAAAAAAAAGGATACAAAACAGTGTGTGTGTTTTGCTATAGCCTTGTAAAATACACGGGGTCTGACAAAAGGCACTCTTCTTGACAGGCAAACTTTAGACAGGCTCCTCTGAGCCTTCTTTTTGAGGAGATCTACACTTTGGCCTATAAAAACTGTCGGTTCTCAGTCCTAATGGTTTCATCTACTCACTCACTCACAGACACACTAAAAGACTTGAATAAACTCTAACACAGTTTCTACCAGCTCAAGACTGCATCCTTAGGATGACCCTGGATACACTTTAAAGGGCCTGCCTGAAAACAAAATAAAACTAAAACAACAACAAAAACCTCTCAAGGCCTCCAAAGGAATTTACAGTTTGATCTAGCTAACACTTGAGCATGGGCCCCTGACCGGCCTTTTCTAGAGCATTTACTAAAAAGGGTTTACAATCATAAATCTTCCTTTGTCACTCTGAGGTGTTACTCCTGCATCTCAGGAGTGTCTCTCAAGGACCTGAAAACCATTTCTTTGAAATGTAATCAATAGGAAGGATAGGGCTTCTGTCTCCCAGTCTCTGTAGAAGTACAGAATCCTAAATTCAATAATTGCTAGCAAACAGACACAGCTAGCCTTGTCACATTTACACTGACCAACTCTGTAATTTTTCACTTCCCTGATTCTCTGAAACCTCCATTGTTTCCCCTCCCCATTCCATCATCCTTTCTTTAAAACACCCAGTCACCTCTATACAAATTGAAGTTGAGTTCAGTTCACAGTGGACCTTCTTCCATAATACAATAGTATAGTGCTGATTACAATCAGTCTTTATCATTTGAACTACTGGCTGGCTTTGTTAATCTTTGACAGGTCCAGTTGCTAAGTAATTGAAGCCCTTTATCATTGCATTTGTTTTAAAGTGGTGGGATTACATCCATTAGAAATCATTAGCAAAAGCATTCTCTCTGTTTCAGAAAAGAACAATCTCTGCACATAGCCATGATTACAAGTTAAATAAAACTTTGCTGGGAAGCAATTCTCATTTATGAACTCTGCATTAAACAGCTAAGTACATCTGTTATGCCCAACATAATAGTAACTTTTTGGGTAATGATTTCTTAGAATCACAAATGATGTATAAATTCCCAGAGATTTACACATTTGGAGGGGTGCAAAGTGTCCTGGGTGATTGCCTATTATACTCGAATACGAGGTTTACACCATGGCCTTTGTTTCTTCGTTTTGTGCCTGAGAATCTGAAAGTGCAGTCTTGTGTGGGGGCAAAATTGCTGCCCTGAGAGGAATATTTCAGTATGCCTTAGACAGTATTCACTTCCCTTAAAATTTGTGTTTTGCAGTATATCTCAGAAATGATTAAAACTACTCTAGAAAGACATAGGATTCAAAGAGTTTGCATTTAATTTCAAGTTGTTAGAAGTGTTGACTGAGACCACAGCCCTCACCTCCCACCTCTCTCACCTTGGACTTCTCTCACACCCCTTGAGATGGAGTGCCAGAACATAGCGTGTACTCTTAAGATTACATAACTTTATTCTTTCTATTCGTTCTAGTATTTTTTGTCCTTTAGTCTTTGACTATCTAAACAACCTTTCATTTTCTTCAAAACCCAGCTCAAACCTGACTTCATTAAGAGGCAGCCTCCATGATGCTTCACCTCTCCTCACCCCATCCCCCTCTCATCTCTTCTCCAATTTCTGTTCCAATATCAATCATCTCAGCCTACACTCCTCTGGTTCTGGTGTTTGTATTTCTTACTATACATAAGCTCCCATCTGGTAGGGAACACGGTATCCTTCCTGCCCAGCATGATTTCTGAGGCAAAGTAAGGGTTCAGTAAATGATTATGGAGCAAACAACTGAAACTCTTTTTTTTTCCTTCCAGAGACTAATTTATATTACCTATTGTAATCAAGAGCTGAGATTTAATTTTTTTTCTTTCATCCAGACACATATTTGCTCATGTGCACACATGGGACTGCAATATGAGATAAGGAAACATTCACAAAGCACTAAAAATATATGTATGCAAGTCTGATCGCAGGCTCCCCATCCCTGGGGACTGGAAGCACTGAGGTGAGCTGCAGGAAGGGAGGTAAAGACAGGTAACTTACATTTTGCAGCTGGACGTGATTTTTCACCAAGTGTTCTGACTTTGCCATCGTGCTGGATGCTTTGAGACTGTAGTTTTTACCACTTTGTGGATCTTTCAGCTGCTCTTGAATTTGTTTAGCTTGTTTTCTGTTGGTTTAAGTAAAAAAAATGTATAGTTACATAAATTTATGCTATGCATATTTTTTCATTCATTCCTTTCATCTATATTTGTCAGTTACTAAAGCTAGATAAACTCAGTTAACAAAGAAAATTCTCCCCTCATTTTCAACTCCACCAAGAACTATTTCCGATTTGGAGAGAATGTGGTATTATTCATCATCACCCACAGACTCGCACCCAGTGGTGCTCTGAAGACAGAAACATAACATATTGTCCTTGCCCTCACGGATACAAGAGGTCTAAACCCCTCAGTGGTCAGATGCAGATAATTAGAAATGCTCTGAAAAAGTGACCAGTGAAAAATGTGAAGCTTGGGCCTAACAGCCACATATAACATATTTGGAAAGTTACAGTTATATCTGCACAATTCAAATATGTGTAGCTTGATTGTGTGGCTGGCATATGTACCATAACATGTGTATATATTCATTTTTTACCATTTAGAAACAGCTCACTTATTGTTATCATCAACCCTACATATAATTTTTTTATCTCTTTGTAAATTTTTTGTAAATAACAAAAATAGTTAATGCTTAAAGAGCACCTACTATGTACCAAATACCAGTTCACTTATTCTTCACAATAGTTCTGTGTGATGAAGCATTAATTCTATACTTATTTATTAGATGAGAAAACTGAGGCATAGAAATTTAAATTGTTTGCCCACATTCACATATCTAGTAAGTAGTGGAGCTGGATTTGAACCCAATCAGTATGGCTGCATATTCTTTACTCTTAAACACCACTCTGAACTGTCAAACCACTTGCCTGTGACTCATGGCTTCTTAGTGTGAATGTGGAGACTGCTCTCAGGTTTTAGAATCTAAATAAAGTACTCATGCCTGCATAGTGAGGTGACTCTTATCTGAGATGAAACAAATCACTGCATTATTAGCTGTTCTCTCCCAAAAGCTTTGCAGCAACTAACTATCAGCAGCAACAATAAAACAAACAAACAAACAAACAAAGGAAATAGAAAAACTTTGCAGAATCATCTGCACTAACTTTGCCTCTTCCCCAAGGCCCTGTCAAGGTCAGAGCTCTGGTGGAGTACATAGAAACACTGGCTCTTGCAGGGACCTTTACCAGCCAGGAAGCACTCTGCAGATCTCAGGCTCATGTATCACAGCGACTGGGATTTGCGTCCTAAATCAAAAATGATTGATATCCTAACCATTTCTGAGCCTCACTTTCCTCATCTCCAGATAGAGTTTTTATTTATTATATTTTTAATATATTTGATTGATTATGCTATTACAGTTGTCCCATTCTCCCCCTTCATTCCCCTCCACCCTGCACACCCTCTCCCACCCACATTCCCCCCATTTTAGTTCATGTCCATGGGTTGTACATATAAGTTCTTTGGCTTCTACATTTCCTATGATATTCTTAATCTCCCCCATCTATTTTCTACCTACAATTTATGCTACTTATTCTCTGTACCTTTTCCCCTCACTCTCCTCCTCCCACTCCCCTGTTGTTAACCCTCCATGTGATCTCCATTTTTGTGGTTCTGTTCCTCTTCTAGTTGTTTGCTTAGTTTGTTTTTGTTTTTGTTTTAGGTGTGATTAATAATTGTGAGTTTGCTGTCATTTTACTATACATGTTTTTTATATTCTTTTCCTTAGATAAGTCCCTTTAACATTTCATAAAATAAGGGCTTGGTGATGATGAACTCCTTGAACTTGACCTTAGCTGAGAAGCGCTTTATCTGCCCTTCCATTCTAAGTAAAAGCTTTGCTGGATAGAGCAATCTTGGATGTAGGTCCTTGCTGTTCATGACTTGGGATACTTTTTTCCAGCCCCTTCTTGCCTGCAAGGTTTCTTTTGAGAAATCAGCTGACAGTCTGATGGGAACTGCTTTGTAGGTTACTGTCTCCTTATCTCTTGCTGCTTCTAGGATTCTCTCCTTCATTTTTATCTTGGCTAAGGTAATTATCATGTGTTTTGTTGTGTTCCTCCTTGGGTCTAACTTCTTTGGGACTCTCTAAGCTTCCTGGACTTCCTAGGAGTCTGTTTCCTTTGCCAGATTGGGGAAGTTCTCCTTTATTATTTATTCAAATAAAGTTTCCACTTGTTGCTCTTTCCTCTTCCCCTTCTCATACACCTATAATTTGGATGTTGGAACATTTAAAGATGTCCAGGAGGTTCTTAAGCCTCCTCATCGTTTTGAATTCTTGTTTCTTCATTCTTTTCTGTTTGGTTGTTTCTTTTTTCCTTCTGGTCCACTCCATTGATTTGAGTCCCAGTTTTCTTCCCATCACTATTGGTTCCCTGTGCATTTTCCTCCATTTCACTTATTGTAGCCTTCATTTTTTCATCTAATTTGCAGCCAAATTCAACCAAGTCTGTGAGTATCCTGATCACCAGTGCTTTGAACTGTGCAACTGATAGGTTGGCTATCTCTTTGTTGCTTAGTTATATGTTTTCTGGAGCTTTGATCTATTCTTTTGTTGGACCTTGTTTTTTCTTGATGCACCTGTTAGGTAGTAAGGGGCCGAGCCTTAGGTGTTCACCAGGGCGAGCAACCCAGTCACTGGGTTGTGACACTGTATGTGGGGGCGGGGTCGGATAGGGAACAATGGCACTTGTTCTGCTCTCTATAGGATTTCAGTCCCTTCCACCACTTCCCCCAAGCAAACTTGGCCTTTCTGGTGCTGATTCCCATGTGGGTGGGCTTGTGTACATTCTAGGACCCTGTGGATCTCTCCCTGTGCCTCAACTCCCACGGGTGTTTTCAATTGGTGTTTTGAGGCTTTATTTCCTGGCACCGGGACCCTGGGTTATGCCATCTGTCTTGCTCCTCAGTTTTGCCTGGTTTATCTGCACACGAATGTGGAACTGTTGGGTCAGCCAGCCACCTTGCGCGTAGTGCCTTGCTTCACAATTGCTGCCTCGCTGTGTCTGCCCGTTGCCACCCTGTGCCCAGGTCTGCTAGCCTGTGGATAGTTTTTAAAAGCTATCTTCCATACTGAGGAAACTAAAGTGAACACACATGTGGCGTATTGATCTTTTACCTGCCCCACATTTAGCAAGCTTGTGTGGGAAGGATGCTACAGGGGAATTAGAACAGTGGCTCAAAGTTAAAGGAAAATATAGTATTAATTACATCTCTCACAAGCAAGTCACAGCATTCGCTACAGAATTTGGAGATTCTGAGCATTGTTACTTCTTTTGAATTTACAACATGAGTGTGAGGTACTCTGTTTAAATACTTCTTTTATCTTTTCAATCATTTGTGGGCAGTAGTGCGGGTGTTGCTTTTATCTCCAGGACTTTTAGTTGCTTTAATCCAGTTATAATAATCTATCTACTTCCTAACAGCTAACCTGTAGCCTATTGTTAAAAATAAATCAATCATTGGCATTTTTAGAAGCACATTACAGTCACAGAATCCTATCAGGATTCATTGATGAAGCAAAGGGAAAACCAGATCCCACATGAATAAATAATCATGAAGCAGTAAGAGGAGGCTTGGCACAGAGAAAGGACCCAATTACTCTCATGAGAATTAAAGAGAAATGCTATCTTTTCAGTAATTCCATAATTTAATTTTTGGGAGATATAGAATATGTTGACTTGTTGCAAGTGATGAGAATTTCTTTCATTGTGTCTTTCAGAGATGTTGGGGTTTAATTAACTCAGAAAATCCTCTAAATTCAAGAAGGGGTCCTTCTCTTCTACCTAGTCATATTACCTTCAAACTTTCATGAGCTAACAATTTCCTGTAATGTTCTACCTGGAGAGGTCATGCCATACCAAGAGTGACAAGAGAATGGAGAAAGGACCAGAATAGTGGAATCAGGGATTATGGGAACTAAAACATAAATGACCAAGAAAATGTGAGATTTGGGATAACTCCTGACTTTCTCTGACCAGAAACAGTACAACCCAGTATATAGGATGGAGGTTCAAGTGAACGTGTTTGAAAACCAATGACAGAGAGGCCCTAGACTCCTAGAAGATGTGGGCCTTTTGAGATAAGGTAAAGAAATTATACACATATAAAATCTTAAAGTATGTATGAAAATGAGGAAAGGTCAAGGTGGAGTCTGCCCAAGGTTTTTGGAGGTGGCTTATAATTCCAGTAATAAGCACAGAGAGGGTTATGTCAGGGTATTATAAAAATGTACATTGCTTTCAGCTATATAGATTAGATGCTTAGTGTTTGATGTGGTATTCCTCTCAGGCCAAGAAAAATAAATGAAGACCATGCCTGAAAATTGTTTTCAAAGAAGAAAATATATTCTTAGTGAGAACTATAACTCCACTCAGAAAAGGTTTCAAATTTTTATTATCACTTTATTCTTCTCACATTTTCTTATTTATTTGTTTTGTAATGGAAATGTGTCCCAGCTGAGCAGGGTCTGGTGGCTCAGTCCTCTGAGCCCCCCATAATGAATCTGATATTGAACAGTGTTTTCATTAAACCCCTTGACAGCTTGCTGAGCCCCAGATGTAGGTCTCAGAGCACACCTGCTGCCCAGAGTGGGGGAGATGGACAGCCCTGGAGACAGAAGTCCTCTAGTTTTTCACCTGCTCTCTATTCTTGGGGTTGTGATAATCAGTTTTTAATTGAAATGTGCTCCACTATAAATTACACTCTAAAAATAAGTGATAAAGTACTACTTCATAGTAATTTGCTTATTGTTAAATATACAATTTCTTTCTTGCATACAACATGCATAAGGAGACCCTTGTAGAGCCCAGTCAGGAGTGGTTACTCCTCTCTGCTCCATTGTACACTTTTGCTTGAGGTTCCCCAGGTTCTAAGTTCTGGAGCAGAAACACATTGCTGTTAACAAGAGCAAGCCTTCATTGAGTATTTACTCTTTTAACACTATGGTGTCATTTTTACAGTATTATCCCATTAATCTTTAATATATTCTAAGAGGTAGATATATTTTTGGCCATATTTTACCAAAAAGGAAACCAAGGGTAAGGGACTGGATATCATTTGCAAGCAAGTGGCGACTGAAGATGTGAATGCAGGCATGGCTGACATGTGTGAAATCCTGACCACTATGTAAGGTAGCCTCCCTAGGCAAATAAATAAAATAGTGCTTTGGGTTGCACCAGGGAATATATTCCTGATTCACTGCAAGAAATTTCACTATCTAGTGAAGGGGTTATATGAGACAAACATGGTGGAGTGGTGCAGAGCATATTTAAATCAAAATTTAAACTAGAACTGTGGAAATTCAAAGACCCCATCTGTCTCTGGGGTAAGGTATATAAGTGTCTAATCACTATGTCATACACCTGAAATTAACACAATATTGAATATCAACTATAATTGGGAAATTAATAATAATTATTTTAAAAAATGAAGACCCCATCTGTAATTTTATATTTTGTGGCTTCGACAAATAATATTTTAAAATTAAATTCTGATATTTAAAAAATGCATTAATAACAAGCAATTCCAATTGCAAAAAAAGTGGGAAATAACACATAAAAGCCCAGTGTCTCTGACAAAGAATAAGTGCTTAAAAATGAATGCTAACACCTGAAACCTATATAAGTTTATTAACCAATGGTGTCCCAATAAAATTTGTTAAAAAGTTGAAAAAAATAAAATGAGCAATACAAATAATGAACACTAACAACATTCACAGCCAAGAGTTGCCTAGGAGGTGTGACAATTAAATGTAATGTAATATCCTGGGCATGACCTGGAACAAAAAAAAGCACATTAGGTAAAAAACTAAAAAAAAAAAAAAAAAAAAAAATCTGAGAGCATGAAATTTAGTTATTACTACTGCATCAATAATAAATGTATCATACTATATAAGATAATAATAGAGGGAAATGAGTCTGGGTATAAGGACTCTATCTGTACTATTTACAAGAATTCTGAAAATCTAACTTTATTCTGAAATAGTTTATTAAAAAGTAATGGTTACTAATTCTGGATTCATACCTGAGTTTCCATTATTATTTTAAAGATCAACATACACAACATGAAGACAGATTTCATAGACTATATCTGGAAATTGATCCAATTTTAGAAGAGCAAATGAATAGAAAAATATATGTCCAATGAAAAACCATTATACTTTGATCTGGATTTCAGACAAGCTGGAGAAACAGAATCTGTGCCAACATATTGAAGCCTACATGCCTTGCAAGAAACTGAAAAAATTTAGTATTTTTATCTGCATTTCTTGTTTTAAGTGCAGATGGAGCCATTTCCATAAATCAAATACCTTTACCAAAGTTCATTTAAAATAAATATATATGTACATGCACATATATACTTATATACATCTCTCTATATATGTATACTTATAATCTACTTTGTTAATCAAAAATAAGTACCTTTATCTGCAGAAGGTCTAATTTCTTGGCAAAGGGATTATAGAGCATATTCGAGATATGTACACCAACTGGTGAATCAAAATAGATTTTATGGTATTCATATTTAATATTTGTCTAAAACCTTTATGAGTATCAAGTAAAAATACCATGAAAGAAAAAGAATACTTTTTTTAAAAGAAAAGTCTAGATACTGGTTGATTATGTTTAGATCTACACCAGTGACTTCTCTGTTCAGAACAGTTAACTCCTAAATCACAGGCATATACCAAACCTTTAATTCTGGCAAGTAATCAAAAGTGCAAAAAGCATAGAATTTTTATGATCACAAAGAGGAATGATAACTATGTGCATCAAAGATAAACCACACGCACATGCATGCACATGCTGTATACACTCACCACCGTCTACAAAAGATTCTAAGTCACTGTAGATGTTTGATGGACCAATTTGCATTAATATCCCTCTGCTGCAGCAAAGACTGAGAACTTAAAGAATGACAAAGTGCTTTCTCTGAGAAGTAACCTTTTAACAGGTGAAAGAAATGGTCTTACTTGCTTTTGAAGTAGAATGCTGCACAGAACATGCCCACGATGACAAGTCCAAAGATGATACATGAAATTGACAGCACCTGCCTTTGATAAACTTCTTCACTCTCTGTGGATATGAAAAACAGAATTAGAATGGATATTAGCAGGGCACAGAAGAGATAACCTCCATCCTTGTTCTTCTGAGCTGGTAAAAACCTTTCAAAGCAAACTGTCTTGTCATGAATAGGAAAACATGAGAAAGTTAGTAGGACTTGATTTTTTTGCAATGGTCTAATAGGAACGCTGGTTGCTACTCCCTGTACTTCATGGCTGAATAAGAACTCATACATAGATATCACAATTAGGTTTCTAATTATCAAAAGATACTCCATGACCTTAGGGCATACCAGGAACACACATTTTTTTTTAAATTATGGTGAAGTTCAGAACAGTCTGATACAGAAACAAATATGTGTCCATTAGAACTTTCCTGTGCCAGTGATGACTTCCCATTTATTTTATGTGACACTGATGCCACTGCATTTTATGATTTGGTCCTTGGCTGTCAGCTTCCAATTTATCCACCCACCACTATGATTTACACCACTAATAAAAGGGAACACCAGTATATGTATGGACATTTATTCACCCATTCTGTGACTTCCTCAGTACCAATTATCTGGCACAGTAATCTCAATCTCTATTATCAAGGTCACATTTTATAGCTCCTTGTTGCATAAAAATAAGAATTCATAAACAAACATTTCACTTTTCAGCTATTACTATTTTCACATCCAGCTACTTTTCTAAAAGGTCTCTACTGAGAAAGTTCTTCCATCTCATAAAGATCTTTTATCCATAGATTTCAGAACTTTCTGTTATCATCCTCTCCTTGTCTTCATTTCTCTTTTTATATAGCATACAGACTATGATTACTGCCATTTATTCTGTTGCAAATAACCTCATCTACTGCATCCTTTTCTCATTGTCTTTTACTCAATGGAAAAATAACTGTGTACAAATCCAAGAAACTGCCTTGTCTACCCTTCTACCTTGAACAATTCAGATAGGAGAGAAAACTACACAGTTGGGAAAATAGATGACAGTTAAGGTTGACAATCACATTGCCTAGGTAGACAGACATCCAATAGTGACTAACAATCTCATCAGTCTTCTCCTGCATTTTCCTAAAGTTTATCCATACCTTCTTCACACTATTCAAGCATCTCACTTACTCTTTCTCCCACTCTCTCAGATCTTCCATATATGTTCCATAAAAATAAGTCAGTACAGAAGGTATCATCTCCATTTTTAGCACAAAATATATAAAATTAATTGCATGTTTATTCCTTTTTTATTCTCTCTTATTAACATAGTGCAGTAGTTCTCAAATGTTAGTGTGCATTCTAGTCACCTTGAGAGCTATTGAAGGGCAGACTGCCTCCTTCTTTCTCTCCCAGAGAAACTGATGTAGTATGTCTGAATTGGGGAAGATCATTTACACTAAAAAAAAATTCCCAGGTGATTCTGATGTTTCTGGTCTATGAAACATAATTTGAGAAACACTGAATAGACTAAAAATCCTCAGAACAAAGATCTATATAACAGAATAACTTGGGGAGGATTTGTTTTTCTTTGTTAAGGCCAATTATGAATTCATTTTGGACCTTCTAAATCAAAATGTCTATTCAGAAGAAAATTTCAGGTGTTTCTCATGCACACTGAAGTAAGAGAATGATTCAGTCAGAGAAAATGCTGACTTTTTATAAAAGACTAATTCCTCTGGATATAATTGTCTTCTATTATCTCAGGGTCTTCACAATCACCAAAAATTGAAGAGAAGGAAAAACATTCCAATTCATTTTATTATATCAATATTATCTTTATATGAAAACTAGACAGAGATATAAAAAGAAAATAAATTACGGGCATATATTCCTCATTGACATAAATACAAATATTCTCACAAAAGTTTAAGGAAATCAAATCCAGCAAGAAGACTAAGTACGGTTTTTATGAGGCATGCAAGGGTGATTTAATATTAAAAATTTAATAAATAAGCCCTGACCAGTGAGGCTTAGTTGGTTGGGCATCGCCATGCAAAGCTAAAGGTCACTAGTTCAATTTCTGTGCAGGGCACATGCCTGGGTTGCAGTCCCAGTCCCCAGTTGTGGTGACCCTTTGGTTCACAGACTTGCATTCAACCCACTGAGACATATCAGCCAGGGCTGATTCACAATTTTAACAGTCAATAAAAATAATTTAATTATTAGATTAGAAGAAAAATTACTTAAAATCTAACTTTCATTCTTGATTAAAATTCTCAAAAACTAGAAAAAGAAGAAATTTCATCACCCTGATAAAGGATATGTATATATATATGTATAGTAATTATATATAATACTTTATAATATATAATATTTAAGTATATACATATAAATTATAAAAGACTGAAAGCTTTTTCCTTAAAATCAAGAATTAAGCAAGAATATATATTCTTACCACTTCTATTCAACATTGTACTGAAAATTTAGTCAATGCACTAAGCAAAAAACAAAAGTTCAACCATTTAGTTTGGAAAAGTAGCAGAAAAATTATCTTTGTTTTCAGACAGCATGATTATCTATGCAGAAAACTGATAAAATCTACAAAAGATGTAATAACTAATAAGGAAGCATAGCAAATGTGCAGGATATAAGGTTTCAGGATAGATGATACAAAAATTGAATGTATGTCTACTTAATAACAAACTATCAGAAATTAACATAATATTATTATTTACAATAGCATCAGAAATATAAAGCATATAGAGATAAAATTAACAAAATATACATGATGCCTGTACACTGAAAACTATCCAAACATTATTGAGAGAATTTAAAGAAAACCTGAATAAATGAATATATATATACATATATATATACACATACATACACATCTATATCATGTTTATGGTTTGAGAGGTTCGATATTATTAAGATGTTGATTTTGCTCAAGTTAATAGATAGATTGATTACAATTTTATTAAAAATCTCAGGAGAAATTTTGTTGTTTTTGTTATAGAAATTGACAAGCTGATTCTAAATAGTATGTGGAACTACAAAAAAACTAGAGTAACCAAAACAATGTTTTGATAGCTAAGAAGTCAAATTGAAGTACTTAAATTACTTTGTCCCAAGATGTATTTTAAAGCTACAGTAATCAAGGCAATATTGTATTGTGCTACTTATAAACAGATAAATCAATGGAACAAACAAGGGAGTCCAGAAATATGTGCAAAAATATGTGGCCAATTGATTTTTGTGAAGGTGCCAAGATAATTCAAAAGAAAAGGAATCTTTTCAAAAAATGACATTGTAATGATAGTACTGCCATATCCACAAAAATGAACCTTGACTTTGGACCTTAATGTAAAATTTTATACTCTAAAACTGCTAGAAGAAAATATGAGAGAAAATCTTAATAACCCTGGGCTTGGCAAAGACTTTCTAACTGCAACATACCAGATACAAAATACAAAAATTTTTAAATCAATAAAATGGATTTCACCAAAGTTAATAATGTTTGCTCTTCAAATTACAGACTTATACTTTATATTGAACAACAATGGAGTATTCAACAGAAATATATATTCAATGACACGGAGTTGTACATACAACATATGTGGCGTATCTCTTGCTAGTCAATAAGAAGACGAATAACCTCATTTTGAAGTGGACCAAAGATTTGAATGAACATTTCTCCAAAGATGTATAGATGACAAGTAAATATGTTAAAAGATGCTGAATATCATTAGTCATGATGGAACTGGAAATTAATCTGCAATGGGATATATGGCATTTCTACCAGAATGATTAAAATTAAAAAGAAAATCCTCACCAAGGATATAAAACAATGTTTAATTCTCTTGTATTCCTGGAAGAAATGTAAAGTGGTATAACCACTTAAGAAATTATTTCATGAAAGTTGAACATATGTCTACCTTATGATTCAGCCATTCCATTTCTAGGTACTTACCCAAGACTAATGACAGCAAATGTTCATTATGTACATAAATTTTCATGGCAGCTTCATTTTTAATAGTGAAAATGTGTGAATAATCCAAATGCCCACTAACAGGTGAATAGATAAACAACATATACTATAATCATACAATGGGACATTATTCAGAAATAAAAAGGAATGAGCTCTTGATATAAGCAAGAATACACATGAATTTTAGAATATTTCAATGTGTACCTGTTACATTATCCTAATTGTATAAAATTCTGGGAAATGGAAACAAATCCATAGTATATAGAAAGCATGTAAGTGGATATCTGGGGTCAGGAATGGAGGGCCTTTGGTGGAGGAAAGAGACCTCAGAATAACATGAGGACACTTTGGAGAGTTATATGTACATTCATTGTCTCAAATATGATAATATTTTAATGGATGAATATTTATATCAAAACATATCAAATGATAAATTTCAATTGTTTTTTTTCATGTTAATTATAGTTGCAACAATATTAATCCTAGGGCAAAGAATACAGGGACTACATAAATGATATAGATGATATAAAAGATACATGCCTGATGCAATGCCATCCACCTATACTAACTCCTCTCCTTTTCTTCTAGCATGTCTAAGATTTACTTTGTAGAGCCTTGATACATGCTTTTTTTTATCCTTTTCTGAAATATTATCCATATTTGTTTTTTAAGTGCCTACTCACCTTTTGACTTCAAATTAAATGTCACTAACTCAAAAAATCTTGCACTGCACTGCAAGCATCACTGATGCAGGAGACCATGTTTTTGTTGACTTATTCATTTAACTCACCACTGTTTCTCTAGCACCAAGTGCAGTTCTTCCCACATAGTTAATGCCCTAAGGTTTGTTACTTGGGAATAAGTAGATATTTCAGGATTTATAGGGATTTTCTGCTGACATTCATGAAATATCCACTCTCACCCAGGAATGCTCTTAAGGTTTAATGTTTCCTTTGTCCAAACCATGCCCTCTCAGGTTTCACACAAATCCTCCTCCCCCAAGTTGACCAGTGGCAACTGACTCCACCCATTTTGAACTCTATGCTTGGCGCTTCTCATTGGGGCTTTCACATTCAAACATGCCTCCTCACTGTGACTCTGTCACAAGTCCTTTGCAGAGGTTGAAGTACCATAAGGAAAACGATGAAGCCATTTGTTCCCAGGCATCTGAAGAAACTTTAGTTTTGGTCTGTGGATAGATAAATACTCTCATTGTTCATTTTCTTTGCCTTACCATCTGATTGCCAGGCCCTGGTTTTCTGGGTGATTTTTAGGCTGCCTAGTTAGGGTCCAGGAAGACACTCTGCATGGTTGTGTGTATGTATGGTTCTTAACACAATCCATGCCTACAATGGTCAACTGCTTAGTTTTATGTTTTGGCCCAGCTTCACTCAGTGTTGATACCAACCCAAAGCCAGGAAACCAGAAAACCAGCCTGAGAGTTTGTTCATGGCACAGAATTCCCCATATCAGGACTTGCTGGGGTACTTTTGTAATGCCCCAGAAACTTCCTGGGCCAGCTAATATGAATAAGTACATTATTTGTGATATTCCTCTACTAGCAAAGTTAATTACCATACTCAACCTTTACTTAGGTAAATGAGTATTAGATACAACAGACCTAGATTAAAATCTATATATACAGAACCTGGTTTCCAGGACTTCCTTCCTTCCTTCCTTCCTTCCTTCCTTCCTTCCTTCCTTCCTTCCTTCCTTCCTTCCTCTCTTCCTTCCTTCCTCTCTTCCTTCCTTCCTCTCTTCCTTCCTTCCTCTCTCTCTCTTTCTTTCTTGACCATGCGCTATCTTTAAATAGGACTACATATTTTTCAGTCCTTTTTCCTGCGGAAGTGTGTTGGGAAACAAAGTTTAGAACTATCCCCTCTTCTTTTTCTCCTTCGGTTTTATTTCCACTTTTGATGTGTTTATTCAGACTGGAGTATCAGAAAACAGAAAGTAAACCTAAGAAAAATGTTACATTTTCCAATTATCTGAGTAAATGGAGAGATGCAGCTGGATGGCCCTAGCAAGCCTTGACTGACATTTCACATTTGGAAAGATTCAAAGTAAAGGGATTAAAAATGTGTCATTGAGACCCTTCTTGGACACATTGCTATCTTAAAGGATGCCATCCTTTCACCCCCATATTTGCAAACTAATTAAATTTTACAGTTGAACTTGGAGTAAAATAAGTATTTGAATCAACTATAAAGAACTGTATTTCATTTCATTGCTGTGAGTTGATAACTGCAGTGGATAAGCATGACTTGTTTATGATTATCTACCCCTCCTGACCTGCCCGAATAAAAATAATTATGAAAATAATGGATAATAATACTCAATAAAACAAAAAATAAGATTGTAGTCATTAAACAATTTCTTTGTGAAATCTATGTGGTGTTTTTGTTCTTATTGGAAGTACTCAAACATAGTCTGGGGAAATGCACAAAATTAATTCTGAGTTTAAATCAAGAGTGAAAATAAAACTCCAAAGACAGTGAGTGAATTTGTAGACCAAGGTGGAGTCACAATGATGGTACTGTCAACGTTTTTGACTCACAGTGTTACACAAGAGCTAGTATGGGGAGGTACAAGAAGCAAAGTGTTGAGTGTCAGGCAACTGTGGATTTGACTTTCATTTTAGCTACTTTTAACTTGAGTAACCACAGTTCTATTAGTTTATCTTTATGAACTTCAATTCCCTATCAGGATATATCAATGATATGAAATGCCAACTATAATAAATGTTATAACAAGGAGGTATATAATGTTACAAAAGCATATGATCAATTAACCTATTCATAGAGATGAGAGATCAGAGATCTGAAGTATAAGATTATAAGCCAACTAAGCAAGAGAAATGGGGATTAGGAAAGGGGTACTGAAAGAAAAAATAGCTTGCATGAAGGCCCTGGTGTAGGAGATAAAAATGGCATGTTTAGAAATCTGGAAGTTTTCTCCTAATCTCAGGGCTTTTGCATGAGCCCTGTTTTCCTGCTTAGCAGCCTAGCAGAGCAACAGAGGCAATGGGGACTTGCTATGCAATGAACATGACATTACATCAGCAGGAAGACACCAAAGCATTTAAAAGGGGAGGAGCATGGTGTGATATATTCACATTTCTTTTTTCTGCGTGGTGGGGAAAAGATTAGAAGGGATAAATAAATGAAGGTTCCTCTTAGGATTTATTATATATATCTGCTTGGGTCAAACATGAGGGATGTTTGTACAACAGTAGTTACAACCATGGTGGAGATTAAAATAAACAGAAATAGAAAACAGGTTGAAAATACATAAGGGGCTAGATGGTGATACTGTTAACTAAGAGTATATTGGAGGAGGGTCAGACTGGGAAGGAAAAGTAACAAAGCTCAGTTTTAAACTCAATGAGTATTAAGGGCCTAGAAGATAACAAGTGAAGATGTCAGGTAGAAATTTAAATATGTAAATCTAGGCTAAGAGGTAGTGACAAGGTTCTGGATATAAATATTTACTGGATATGTATATACCAAAACTAGTGTGTTGATAAGATAGTCCCAAGAAAAACTACAGAGAAATAAGAGAATGACTAAGTTAGAACCTTGGGGAATTCCAAAATTTCAGGAAAGGGTAGAGAAGAAAACTGGAGGGGAGATGAAAAAGAATAGCCAAGCAAGCAAGAAAAAAGTTAAAACCCAAAACTTGATAATATCATGAACCAAAACATAGAGTTTTTCTAGAAGGATATGTTATCGAATACTTCTAAGAGGCCAATTGAAATACAGCCCATTGATTTAGTGACAGAGGTCACTGGGCTCTTTGATGAAATCATGAAGGTAGCCCCCATAATTCTCTATATCCTCTGTCATGTGCTTAAAGGCAAATGTACTTTCTCCAAACCTACGCTGTTTCTACCACTTCGGCCTGGATGTAGAGTCTAGAATTCCAGCCTAATTATAGAAAGTAGTGAACATCTCACTTGTAACTTGAAGTTACCATTAACTTCATTGTACAGACATGGTGAGGATTGAATGAGCTAAAATGTACAGTGTTGTAGTCCCAAACTCTGAGTTGTCATTAACTATTAGGCTGAATCATGTAAAATTGCCATGTGGGGGAGGTGGGCAGTAAATTGTTAAACATTGTCAATTTAATTTGATTCAATCTAATATATGGTAATTGTTATTTTATAGAATATTAATATCTTTGCATTTCTTTTTTAAAATTTTATTTATTTATTTTTAAGAGAGGGAGAAGGAGAGGGAGAGAAACATCAATGTGTGTTTGCCTCTGGCATGCCCCCTACTGGGGACCTGGCCCCCAACCCAGGCATGTGCATGACGGGGAATAGAACCAGCAACCCTTAGGTTTGCAATCTGGCACTCAATCCACTGAGCCACACCACCCAAGCCTGCATTTCATTTTTAAGAGCCCAGATTATAAAGTCATTTTTTAGGGCAAAACCAATCTTTGTTTAAATAGGAATTGGTAAAGGATGTTTTTATTATCTCCAGTTCCCAATTCTGAACTTTTATTTTTTTCTTTTCTGTAATACACATGTTATAAAGGCAGAAACTAGAGAAGGTGATGTTACAGTGAAATTTTGGAAACTGACAAATGACCAGTGGAAAAAAATCTTTTGGGCACAGCCTGGCCTATATTTAGGAAGAGACTGGTGATGCCATTAACTGTCCTGTGTTGCCCACCTCACTCAGGAAGCATTGTGCTTGGTTGGTGGGTATACCTACCTGGGTTTAAATACCAACTACAACTGCTCTCATCCTCTCTCATCTATGGTCTTTGTCAATAAAATGGGGAAATACTACATACTTCACCTATTTGTTAAGAGACTCAATAAGAGAGCACAAATAATGTGTCTAGAACAATAGATGACATACAATTGATACACAAAATGCCAGTTTACTCCATTTCCCCTTTTTCTCTTGGAGCTAGTATCCAAGTTAAGACAGGAACAAAACAGAACAACAACAACAACAAGGAAGCAGGACTTTAAAATACACTACTTTTCTTGTGCAGAACTAGCTTTACCTCCAGGCAGTCAGAGACTTGCTATGCTGGGCCCCACTGTCTGTTCACTGAGACCTGTATTGAAGACATTTACTTTTATGTCATTTTCTTTATTCATAGTTCCTTTTACTTTGGGTAACTGTATTTTCAACAAGTCATTGAGAATTTGCTATAAAGATATTTTGAAGGATGTAAAGCAAGCAATCCTCACTGGGGCATGGGCATCTATCACACTCTCCCTTATATATACCCTTTGAGAATAAAAGTGTGCTCTTGGTTGCCAGAGACACAGAATTCTTGGAAGACATGCAGGCTTCAACAGCGCATGCTAAACCAGAGAGCTTACAGTTTGGGTTCCAATGTGAAAAGCTACCTGACAAGAATGCTTTTGGAAAACACCAGTCTTTAGAATTTTAGAAGTCTCTCTACAAAAAAAACATAACAAGCAATACCAAATAGAAAAATAAAATACCACAAGAAAATCATAGTTGCTGTTTTCTTATACTATTTTCCTGTGCAGTTTTCAAAATTAAGACTAGAGGTATGGGTGACTGTGATGAACTGTGTGTCCCTGTAAATGTCAGGAAGGGGAAATATTCTAAAAGGTAGCTCCATGTCCCCTCCAAGTATGGGGCTCTAGGAAGCTATTTCTTCCTGGGGAACTTTTCTTTGTACTACCAGTTTTAATAATTAAGACCACAAGACATGAAACTTAAACATGATTTTCTTAAGTGTGCTGGCATCTAAGTAATGTCAGGCTTAAATACAGACACACACATACACATACATCTTAAGAACAAAGCTTTTTGTTCATATAAAAAAACAAAGCTTTTTCACCTAGACCATCTCATATCAACACATGCATACCAGACCTATGTGGGGCAACCACTAGGTATCAAATGAAAACATGATTACTCATGAAATAGTTTATGCTAGAGTTAACCTAACAAAACCAATGGGCTTCTTATCCAAGTATTCACCAATAGAGACCCTGCAGTTAAAAGTCTACATTAAGAAGCAAAAGTCACCATAACACCACAATATTCACTAATGAACTCACTATTTATGAAATAGGTCTTCACTTCCTAACTCCCTAACTTTAGCATGCATTTCTATTCAGTATGTCAACCCCACAATCTGAGTAGGTCAATCTCTTCTTGATTGAAGGCCTATTGCTTTTTGTTTTCATTTTAACTGGATTAAGTCTAAGTGGATTTATTCCAGCATTTATTAGTCATGGAACAATAAGTCCTCCTAAATTTGGTTCTTGAAAATCAACAAATACTGGGGATAGATTAAAATATTAAAATCTTACAAGGAACAGCAAACTAATCTTGATTAGGAAAGAGAATAAAAGGAAAAAGAATAAACTGTTGGAAAGCAGGATTGGTACATTTTTCTCCTTTCTCCTTTTAAAAAAATAATCTTTATTGTATTGTTTTCTATTAGTATTTAGTCCCCTTATTCCCCCACCTCCCCAGCAATCACCATATTGTTGTCCATATCCATGAGGCTTTTTCCCTTTTTTCTCAATCCTTTGACCCCTAACTGCCCCACAACAAGCTATCATGTACTATATTTTTTAAAGATCTTATTTATTTATTTATTTTAGATGGAGGGGAAGAGGCAGAAAGAGAGGGACAGAAATATCAGTGTATGGTTGCCTCTTGTGTGCCCCCTACTGGGGACCTAGCCCACAACCCAGGATGTGCCCTGACTGAGAATTGAACCAGTGACCCTTTGGTTTGCAGTCTGGCACTCAATCCACTGAGCCACAGCAGCCAGGGCGCTATTGTGAACTTGTTAATTTTAGGACAAAAAAAAAGAAAGAAAGAAAGAAAATATTACATGGCCCAATACCTAAACTAGTAAAGAAAAAAAAATATCAATATAAAAGATGTCCTGATGGCAAATGAAGTGTATCCTTACCATGATATCAATGAGATCAAAGACACACTGGCAAGGTAGGGCACTGAGAAAGTATGCAAAAAGAAGGCATGATTGAAGAGGGGAAGGGGTAGAGGTAAAAGTGGGTATAAGGGGGATAAATAGAAATGGGAATAATACAATAAAAATGGTTTCCAATAAAAATATCAGGAACATCAAACAAGCTCCAAATCCTCCTGCAAAGAACCAGAAAAATGCTGCTTGAGAGCTTCCAGCCCAACCACTTGAGTTCAGGGGGCTGAGATGACTGGGAACTACTAAAATGTTCCATATTTTCACCATAGTAATATGTCTGCCTGAAAGCCTCCTTCCCTCCTCTACCTCAGAATTCCCACTATTATGAGTTGAATTGGGTCTCCCAAAAGATGTTGAAGTACTAATCCCAGTACCTGTGAAATGATCTTTGGATATAGGGCTTTTGCAGATAATCAGGTTAAAATGAGGTCATTAAGATGAATCCCAATCCAATAATGTCATGTCTGTATGAAAAGGAGAAATTTGGACACAGAGACAAATATGAACACAGGAATAACACCATGTGAAGATGAAGGCAGAGATTGTGTTCATGCATCAACAAGTCAAGGAAAGTAAAAAATTGCCAGAACACCCCAGAAGCTAGAAAGAAAGGACTATGAGGAGAATAGATTCTGCTCTGTTAATACCTTGATCTTGTACTTCCAGTTTCCAGAACTGTGACACACTACATTTCTGTTACTTAACCATACTTAGTTACCAGCAGCCCTAGCAAACTAATGTACTCACTGATCCATAAAAAATCAGAATAAATACTATAAAATCTAGAAATTCTTCTCAAGCTCTCTCTACTACATCCTTTTTGCATCTCTCCACAAGTGCACTTTTCTTTCGTTCAAAATGCACACATCTGTTTCTCCACAACCACCACTGAGAGACCCTCAAGGGAAAGAATGTCATCTTCATTCCTAGATCCCTGTGCCTGGCTCATGCTTGCTCTGCACACAGAAGGATACTCAACAGGCCTTTGTGGTACTCAACAGCTTCTGGGTTGGGTGAGCCTCTGCCTAGCAGGGTAACAGAAATAGCCACCTCTTTCTTGGAGAGCTGTCCTTTTACCCCACAGATTCATTCTGTGTCTCTTTGTAGTCCACTGTGACACAGCACCATTTACAATACTTTGAAAAGTAGAGAATGTCAAGATGGTGATGGAGTAAGAGGAAGCAGATTCCACTT
>PVKM010003576.1:0-56796 GCA_004027735.1 Carollia perspicillata | reverse complement strand
CCTGTCTCTACCCTTAAGATAAAACCAGAATTTGATCAATTTCCAGCACCTATATTTCTACCACAACTAGCTCAGGAGGCTCCATCTCCATCTGGATGATTTCAGTTGGCTCCTAATTTGTCTCCCTATGGGATGTTCTCTGCACAGTCCAAAGTGAACCTTTTAAAACAGAAGACACATCATGTCACTCAAACTGGCAGCCAGTCTTGTTCCAAGTAAGAGTCACAGTCTTTGCAGTGGCCGACGATGCTGTACTTGATCAGGTCCTGTTCAGTTGCACTTTTTGGCATTCTTATTTCTCTCCTCCTCAATAGTCTACTCTAGCCAAGTTAGGATGTTGTGGTCTTTGAGTACACCAGACATACATCTGCCTCAGGGCCTTTGAACTTCATCTCCTCCCTTCATAAAGTACTCATTGGGCAAATGTCTTCATGACTTACTTCCTTATCCCCTCTCAGTCTTTACTAAAATATATTTCAATGAGGCTTTCCCTGATGACCTATTTTACAAATGCTTCCACTGCCCCACCCCATTTCCTATTTGCTTTATTTTGCTGATTGATGGTAATGAACATCATCTAGCATGGCAAATTCTATCTTCCTGTATTTTTACCTTTTTCTCTCTTCATCATTGATATGTAATCCTTGTGAAAATACAGATTTTGAATGTTTTTATTTCAACAGTATATACTCATCGCCTAGAAAATTTCTTGACACATATTAGGCACTCGATAAACATTTAGTAGGTTAGCATATGAGTGAGTTAAAGAATGAATGAATGAGGTGAATGCATGAGTCATTGAATGTGTCCAAATTTTATTAGAAACATGTACCTTTGTTTGAAAATAATTACAAGTTAGTGCTGGTCTCTTACTCTGGTAACTAGGACCTACGAGTATATGGTAGGCTAAAAAGAAATCCCTTGAGTTCCAGGCACATAATGTAAGCACATGAAATGCTTTGGGATAAATCAGTTCAGAGATGTGGGGCTACATCAAGCTAGGGGATGGAGCCCTCCCTCTGGGTGCTACACCTCATGGCTGTCAAGGGAAAATAGTACATCACCATTCGACTTGGAAGAAGCAGCTGGAAATTCAGATTTTTATGTGAGATTAACAACTCATAAATGTTGACTTCAAATTCAAAATTTTATGCAGGTCAAACAAAACGTATCTTTTAGCCAGATTGAACTTGTAGGCTGCCAATTTAGAAGCTCTGGTAAGAGAAGCATAAACGTCAGAGATCTACCTGTTTTAGCAAACCATGTGTATTTTGTATTGTTGTTCAGGTACAGTTGTCTCCATTTTCCTGCCTCCACTTTCCCCCCACCCCACCCACCTCCACCTCCTACCCTCAATCCTCCCCTCTTTGGCTTTGTCCACCGGTCCTTTATACATGTTCCTTGATGACCCTTCCCCTTGTTTCCCCTATGATCCCTCTCCCTTCTGGTTACTGTCAGTTTATTCTTTATTTCAATGCCTCTAGTCATATTTTTCTTGCCTGTTTGTTTTGTTGATTAGGTTCCACTTATAAGCAAACCATGTCTTTATAATAAGTTTTTAAAATAATTTCAATGGAAAATATGTAAGATATTAAATACCAACCCATTCAAGAATATTTTATGAAAAATAATTCCTAGAGTTTTTTGAGATGTTTCTAATTCCCCTGTTGATTGCTACCCATGATGACTAGGGCCTGCTCGGTGTGTGATGTTGACAATGTATTTGAACAGAGAAACAAACAAACAAACAAAAGTTATTGAGAAGGTCCTATTGTGGGCCATAGGTTGTTTTAAGTGCCAAGTTACAGGGGTGAAAACATCAAGGTATATCTTTGAATAAAACTTCTAGTTCATTTGTGGGAAAGAGTGTGACAGTCATCAGATTAACTAATGAAAAAGCTACTTTTACAAAGATATAAAACAAAATGTTCTGATAGACAGTGCTGGGGTTGGGATGGTGGCTAATTTACAGAGTAGTTAATGAAGGTGTCTTTGAGATGGTGACCTTTGAGCAGAGACCAAACCCACAAGAAAAACAACCATTCAAAGATCTGGGGCAAAGCCTCGAGACAATGGGAATATTAAGTGGAGAGCCAGGAAAGCAGAAAGTAGCTTACTGTCTTTGGGGAACAGCAAACAGAACAGGCAGAGGGGCGGGAGTCCAGTGAGCGAAGGAAAGAATGAAGCTAGGTGACGTTGGGGAAATAGGCAGGGCCCATCTTGTAACTTAATTATAAAGATGGTCTTAGAGCCCAGGCTGTGGAGCGTGGATTTTATATGAAGTGCAATCAATGGGGAAGCATTGAATAGTTTTAAAGACAGTCTCTTTTATACTCGAAGCAGAGACTTCCACTCTTTTTTTGTTTAGACCCTTAGAAATATTTTACATAGCAGCCCAATATACACACATACATTCTCTCTCTTTAAATTTTATGAAAATGCAAAAGATACTGGTATTTTCTTTTTTTATTCCGTTTTGTCAAAAAATTCTGTTTTCAATTTTATGAACCAGTTAAGAGTCATACTGTGCAGTTTGAAGAACAGTGTGTTGAAAGCGTGTACACTGGTATCTGGAGGAATTGTGGTAGGTCAAAAATAGAAGCAGGGAGATCACCAAGAAGGCTTCTGTACCAGCAAAGGAGAGAAATAATTCTGTCTTGGACTAGGCTTGTCTTCATCCAAAAAGAGAGAAGTGTGATGGAGAAGCAGGGCTGAATCTGAGGGAGGTTTTTAAAAAATCATAGATTGAAGTACAAGTTATCTATAATAAAATGCACCTATTTTAAATATAATATTTGATGTGTTTTCAATAAATGTGCATATACACTTGAGTTGGAAGGTATATGTACACATAGAAGACATCTGACTTCTGACCTAAGATGTCACTGTCCTCCCTGCATCACAATTCAGGAAGTGGCCCTGGACACGAATCTGCTCGTGTGTGCTGCCCTCCTTCATTTCTCTCCTTCATGGATTACTCCGCCGACTTTGCCTGCTGTTTGAAATCAACCATTTCATATATTTTATCTGGATGTCTTGTTTTATTATGAGTGGGGAGAGTCTAATATAAGGTCTTAAACATAGTTCATGAGAGAGATTTTTTACAATAATATTTTATTGTGGGAAATTTCAAACATACAAAAGTAGAGAAAGGACCTCATACCCTGGTTCTTATACCCATGGTTCACTTGTAACAATTCACAACAAAATATGAAACTGGTTTGCCTACACCTGCTTTCCAGTCCATCACCTATTTGAGATTATTTTGAAGCAAGTTTTGAGGAAGAGTTTAAAGCAGGAAATGGGAGACTTTGTGCTATGTTAAAGGCAAAACTAATATAAAAGAAATAGTCTTTAATCCATACTTTTTTATTTAATACTTATTCTTGAAATATAGATCTAAATTGTTGTTTCTTAAACTCAGAAACCTGATAGCTTAATTTAATCTTTTTGAAGGCTGCCAAATAAATTTTTAATTAATAATCTTTTATCTTTTAAGGTAGTTTATTTCTTTAGAGCAGATTCACAGCAAAGAGTGGATAGAGAGAGTTCCCATATCCTCTCTGTGTCCACACACACACAGCCTCCCACCTTTTCCACACCACAGTGAACTTTTGTTAAATATCAATGAACCTGAATTGATGTATCATTATCACCCACAGCCAGATACTTTTATATGCACATTTGATTTTTGTCTATATTTTTGTTGCTAAAATCATTATAGTTATGCTGATAGTTTCAATAATTTATGTACCTTCTTAAACATTTCTGATGTATAAAATATAGTCTGATTAAAATTGATAAAATACAAAAATCTCACAACTTAATGGCTGCCACATGAATAACTTATCTCTTGTTCAAAAGGAGGTTTGTACTGAGATTTTTTATCATGATGAATAGTCTGGAGTTTTAAAAACTAAACAAAGAAACAACATGGAATTTTTTAAATGTAATATTTATTATGTGAAAGAAACTGCAATATGTACATATATACTATAATTTGTAGTATTTATTCCATATCTTTTACATCAGTGGTTTAAAATGTCATATAAAAGTAACATATATAGTGTGGTTGATATTGTAAAAGAAATCCAGAAAAATAAATAATGCAAATAGTTTTGTTGATGGGTTAGTAGGACTTCTTTCTTTTAAAATTTCCTTTAGTACTCTTTCATCAATAAATACAAATTTAAATAAATCAAAAAGGAAATAATTAGAGGTGCATAATTAATGAACATAACCATTAACTTAATTTACAAAACATAATGGGCCCTGGCTGGATAACTCAGTCAGAGCACTGTCCCAGGTGCCGAGGTTACGGGTTTGCTCTCCAGTCAGGGCACACACAAGAATCAACCAATGAATGCATAAATAAGTGGAACAACAAATTCATGTTTCTCTCTCACTCTCTCTATCTCTTCCTCTATCTCTCTAAAATCAATCAATAAATATTTTTTAAAAAACTGGGGAATATTATTCTAAGTGAAGTAAGCCAGGTGGTAAAAGATAAATACTATATGATGTCAACTATAAATGGAACCTAATCAACAAAGCAAACAAGTGAGTGAAATAGAACCAGAGATGTGGAAATGAACAAACTGACAGTGACCAGAGGGGCAGGGAGGGAATAACAGGGGAAAGAAGGGGAATGGTCTTCAAGGAACATGCATAAAGGACCCATGGTCAAAGACAATGAGGGGGTAGGATTGAATGTGGGAAGTGGGTAGGGAGGAGGAGAATAATGAGGGGGTAATGGGGACAACTGTAATTGAATAACAATAAAACAAACAAACAAACAAACAAACATGATTGATCTCCTATCAGGAAACAAACAAAAATGATGGTGATAATGAAGTCAGAATTGTAGCTTTGCTGAAAGGAGAAGGAAACAGAGTTGAAGCCAAGTTTAATCACAGGAAGAGTCTCTCAAGACAGAATGCAAGTTTGGAAACAATCCCCCATAGCTGAAACAACACCTTTAATACACTAACGAAGCTCCACATGTCTTAGCTCAAAATATTATGGTTGGCAATTATGGAAAGTTGATAATCTTATTGCCCCAACACTAAAGATATTCTGGACATGTAAATACAAGTTGAGATGATTACAAGTTCATAGCTTTTATCTACTGAAAGCAAGCTTATATTGAAATGAAAATTTTACTGTCAGTAGTTTTTTCATACTATAAATTCCACATGCATTAAAAAATCATGATTGTGCACTGTGCTAAGAATGTTTATTTTTCTAATAATGTACAGAGTTTTCCTAAACAGTGGATCACGATTGTTGAGTCATTCCTCTATTTCAAGTTCACTTAAACTGGACTCAATGATCTGTTCATCAATATTCCATTTTTAACACCTTGTCAGTGAACAGTACTGATATGCATGTCTGTGCTTCTGTGTGTGTGTTGTAAAATGACAGTTCTTTAATTCTGTTAGCTAATGTTGAGACGAGTAAAGGTTACTCACCTTCCCTTCTAAACCTTGAACTTAGGTAAAAATGAAAGAAGACTCAACCAAATTGTGCCTTCTATATAAAAATTTATTGAACATTTATTAGCAAGCAAACACACATGAAAAAAATGTCCCTATAGTTTGGCTTGTAGGCTTAAGAAAGTTCTTGCTCTGTGTCCTTTTAGGTGGCCACCACTTTGCATACAAGTTTTAGTTGAGCCCTTGCTGGGTGGCTCAGTTGGTTGGCACATCATCTCTTACACCAAAAGGTTGCAGGTTCAATTCCCAGTCGGGGCACATACCTGAGTTGGTTCAATCCCCTGTCAAGGTGTGTATGGGAAGCAATCAATTGATGTTTCTCTCTCACATTGATCTCTGTCTGTCTGTCTGTCTGTCTCTCTCTCAAAATCAGTGAACATGTCCTCAGGTAAGGTTTTAAAAAAAAGCTCTAATTGGTACAAATGTCAAAATACCAAATACAGGATTCTCTCATCAGAGCCTTCTATAGTTCATACCTCAGCTATTGTTGCATTTTATAAAAATAGAATACTTGTAACCCCCAAATTATAGCTTAATCAAAGTAACCCACATATAATAATACATTGTGCATGCTACAGTATTCTAAGGAAGATTGCAGATATCATATTAGCATATGTGTTTGTAATACTAAGGACAATATGCTTTAAAAATCCTTGTTTACAGCTTCTGTGACAAAATGTCATCTGAATCCTTGAGTGAACCTTTATCATTATGAATTCCAGAGAGGAATTGTAATCTTATCTATCAGAACTGAATATACCATTAATTATAATAATAGGTACTATTGTTGTTATGGGTAGTGGTAGTGATGGATTGAAAAGTCATAGCAATAGTAATTGTTCAATGACTTATTTATTCTCTAAAATAACTCAGTTACTGCTATTTTATCTTGATTTTTTCTATGAAGAACTTCACATAATTGGTAAGCAACAGATATGGAACACAAATCCTCTACTTTCTGATTCTAAAACATGTACTCATTTCTGTGGCCATATATTTCTTCTTTTTTCATCTAATGTGTTATAAGGATTCCTATGAAATTTTGTAGACACACTCCTGTGAGGACTCCTGGAACAAGAATAGCTTATAGGGAATGAGCAGTTGACAGGAAAAGAAAGAATCTAGGGCTCAGTTTATTAAAAGTTGTGCCAAGGAGGGAAATGTGAAAAACTTCATTTTTATTTATGGAAAAATTCAGCTTCTTTGTAAAGATATGACTCAGATCCATTGAAAGTAGGTGGAGATGTAATTTGTTATTTTCTTTTTTTTCACATGAAGGTTTATGGGAAATCACAGAAAAAGGGCCTTTTCATTAAGACTACTGCCAAAGTTTTTGGACAATAGAATGACAAATGTACCTTTGGGGTCCACAGACAGCATAATAAGCGTTCATATAAATGGTTTTGAAAAATAGTTTTTTAATGAGTACAGTTTCCTGGGGATAAGCCTCAGTCCTAAGCATACTTACGATGACTTTTTTCCTCAGTGATTATTGTATAAATATCCTTGATAAATCTGTAAATAGTCTGTGTTATTATTTATGTTTGGAGGTTAAGTTTCTCACATGGAAACTATTTTTTAAATACTATATACTTAAAGAATTCAGGATTTTTTAAATGTAAAAACCAAAAAATAAGATAAAGAGCATGCTTTTGTTAGAAAAATATTAATAACATTACATTATATAGTTGCATATTGTCTTAACTCAAGCTGCTGTGACAAAACATCATACTGGGTGGCTCAAAATACATATTTTTATTTCTCATGGGGCTTTATTTCTCCGAGGGGCTGGCAAGTCCAACACTGAGGTGCCACCGTGGCTGGGTTGCTGGTGAGAGCTGCCTTCCTGGGTTACAGACAGCTCCCCTTTCCCTGTGTCCTCACATGGTAGAGAGGTAGAGAGACAGCAAGCCTTCTGGTGTCTCTTTTTTCCTTTTTTAATATATTTGGTTTGTCCATGGGTCCTTTATACGTATTCCTTGAAGACCCTTCCCCTTTCCTTCCCCCACTATCCTCCTCCCCCTCCTTTCTGGTTATCATCAGTTTGTTCTTTATTTCCATGTTTCTGGTTCTTTTTTGCTCACTTGTTTGTTTAGTTGATTAGTTACACTTATAGGTGGGATTATATGGTATTTGTCTTTCACCACTTGGCTTATTTCACTTAGCATAATGCTCTCCAGTTCCATCCATGCTGTTGTGAAGGGTAGGAGCTCCTTCTTTCTTTCTGCTGTATAGTATTCCATTGTGTAAATGTACCACAGTTTTTTATCCATTCATTTACTGATGGGCACCTAGGTTGCTACCAGCACTTGGCTATTGTAAATGTGCTGCTATGAACATTGGGGTGTACAGGTGTTTTCAGAATTCTTAGGGTATACTCCCATCAGTGGAACTGTCAGGTCAAAAGTCAGTTTCATTGTTAGTTTTTTGAGGAAATTCCATACTGTTTTCCACAGTGCCTACACCAGTCTGCATTCCCACCAGCATGCACTAGGGTTCCCTTTTCTCCATATCTTCGCCAGTACTTGTTTTTTGCTGATTTGTTTATGATGGCCATTCTGACTGGTGTGAGGTGATATCTCATTGTGGTTTTAATTTGCATCTCTCTGATGGCTAGGGATGCTGAGCATTCTTTTGTATGTCTCTGGACCTTCTGCATGTCCTCTTTGGAGAAGTGTCTATTCAGGTCCTTTACCCATTTTTTAATTGGATGATTTGAGCCCTGGCTGGTATGACTCAGTGGATTGGATTGGTGTCTCTTTTTGTAAGGGTGTTAATCTCATCATGAGGGACTCGTGACCGAATCTAACACTGATTACCTCACAAAACCCCCATCTCCAGATACTATCACACTGGAAGTCAAGTCTTCAGCAAATGAATTTTGGAAGGATACAAAATTCAGCCCATAATATATATTATCAACATGAAAGTCCACAGTCATACTACTTATTTACAGTTTTTCTCTCAAGTGGAATAACATATGAATCATTTCAATTGGCATATTTTACTCATGTTGGATTAATACATATTTTGATTGTTCTGTTCATGGTGTTAGGGAAATCAGTGCTTGACCAGAACTCTCCTTGGTACTTGTTCTAAAACTTTTTTGTTTCTGAAGTTATTGTTTATTATTTATGACTATTACTATGAAAGCTATGCAGAAGATGGAAGAAGTTCATTGCTGCAGAGGTGACAGTGAAGTCTACTCAGGTTCAGACTTAGAAATAATAACTATTATTAGGAAGCCAGCTATTTTGATAGTATCAGGGTCAGTGGTATAATGAATATGAGATTTGAGAATGAAGTTACTAAAGATTAGTTTACTATCTGTTAGCATTCAAAGTGTCAAATCATTGTTATTAAACATTGTTTATAGTATGTTTTTAAAAGGAAGTGAAGAACATCGCTTAATCCAGTGAGTTTTTTAAATGCAGGAGCTTCTTTATATTATGGCATCATAATAATTAATAGGAAAACATAAAATAAGATTATAGTTAATACCTATGGAGTAATGACCTTAAATATCTATTAACTAATATGTGGTGAAGTATTTAGGAAAAATTAATTCTAAACTTTTAATTAGACTCAAGCAACTCTTCTATCAGTCAAACTAGTTGTTTATTTAAACCATGAACTGGATTCATATTCTTATTTTCATTCGTGACAAACTTGGTGAAGAGTAGTTATACATCTGTGAAGTTAAATTGGTAATTTTTTCCTCCAAATTTACAATTACAGTATATTTAATGGTCCTTGTTTACTAGCTCTTAAACAGTCTTTTATTCCTCATTTTTTCCTCTTTTTGTTAGACTGAGCCTTTCTGAACTGAGGTTCATTTTCTAGCAAAGAAAAGGGAGGACCTTTGTATTTTCACAAAATCTATTATGCATAAATATCTGACTGTTCTTAAAGTAGCAAAATGAATTCTATAGAAAGAGGGAAGATTTTTTTCACTCTAAATGATAGAACCAGATATAATTATAAAACGATTTTTGAACTGAAGAAATCACTTAGAAAAGTTTCTAAAATATGTTTCCACTTTTGTATCGTACATATCAGAACTTGACATTAATCTAAACACTCCCATTTCCAGAGCATGTCAAAAAAATCTGAACTGTTTGCTTTGCAGTAGTTTTCAAAGGCATGGAAGCCCATTATCCAGAAGTAGCTCTTGTCTTATTAACACATTTCACTTAAAATGCAGTCATATTAAATGAGGCTCTTCATCACCAGGTGTTTGTTTCATAATTATGGGAGAGGATAAAGAGGTCTTTTTGATAATTTTGCTTGGGGCACAGAGTTCATATTGTGATGACGCTTATTGCCATTGTGGGGACAATAATTATATAATATTTATATAAATATATTAAAACATATTTGTTTATATGTGTATATATTATATTTAGGAACAATAATTATGTGTGATATATATATACACACACACACGGACACACAATGATATATATGGTTTACCTAAAGTATTACTAAGTCTTGTAACTACATATTTTCCTGCCAATTTGGTTTGAAATAAAGCAAATATTAAAGGTAAAACAAACCCTGAAGTGAACCCCACTTTTAACTTCGTAGCTTTTGTTGATTTACTGTTAATGTTATTGAAGTTCTTACTTTAACACAGCAAAACTCACTGGTCTGAAGCTCATCTGAAAATAAGAACCAAAATACATCAGTCAAACTTCTGATCAGAGCCTTCTCTTTAAAGCAGAGGCAGTGTAGTGTATGGAGGCCACCGGGCTTCCATAAAAGGACGTGAATTTGAATCTTGACTATTGATTATTATTTTTGTGTCCATGAGAACCTTGCTGAATATCTGAATCTTTGGTTATTTTTCTTGGTGAAATTGAGATAATAACCAGCTCACAGGATCACATGAAAAAAAATGAATTAGTGATTCAAAAAACTATTTTCGGCCCTGACCAGTGTGGCTAGGTTGTGCGTCATCCCACAAAGTGAAAGGTCGCCGGTTTGATTCCCAGTCAGGGCACGTGCCTGGGTTGCGGGTTTGGTCCCCTGTTGGGGAGCCTAAGAGAGGCAGCTGAGAGTGTTCTCTCTCACATTGATGTTTCTCTCACTCTCTTACTCCCTCTTTTCCCCTCTCTCTAAAAATAAATAAATAAGATATAAAAAAACCCTATTTTGGGGCTGAAAATGCATCTGTAAAGTCCTTTTCCTATGTAAAATTCACAGATAAAAGAAGTTGTGTGTTTTTATTGGGTTTTTTAGATATCTTAGGTTTTACCCATTTAAAATACCAAAATAGTTTCTAGTTGAACTATTTCGATGGAGAATTTTTCTAAGAATTATTTCACATACACTTCTTAAAATGCATGAATATCATGCCTTTATTTACATATTTATTCATTCAATCATTAACAAAAATTCATCGAGAGCAGTTCTGTGTCATGCACTCTGCTAGAATCTGTATATAAGCTCATGGGAAAACAGACATGGGTCCAGTTTTCACAAAGTGTGTGAGAACTAGTAGGGAGACAGACATTAGAAAAGTAAAAAAAAATTAAACAAATAAATGCATACAAATTGTGATCATTGCTAAGAAGGAAAACAAGAGAGTACTATAGGAAAGTATCTTAAAAAAGGGCCGCTCTCTTTTTTTGAGGAACTGCAATATAGTAATTAGCATATTTGGGTTTTTAGGTATGTGTAAAGTAATAATAAATAGGCCTGAGTAAGAGTTCAGTGGACAGTTTTGTAACACGGTCAGTGAACTCAGGTATGTAGACTTTGATATATTTTCTGACTGTGCAGAAGCAATGTTCTTTTGGTCCGTATTTAGGTATATTCCTGATAGATGAAGTTGTAACGGTTTAGTATTAGACAGCTGAGGCATTTCTGGTGTTTGGGGAGGGAAACGGCATCTCCCATTGGTTTGTTGTCTCAATAGACCAGGCAGTGATGGGCAATTATTCCTAATTATAAAATTGATTTTACATTAGAAGTGTTTGTATGTAGTCACAACATTTTTCTCTGTAGGAAAGGGCAGTGTGTTTACTGTCCAGTATAAAAGGTTTGGGTCCCCTAAGCTCAGGGTTGTTTCACTGTAATGCAGCCTATTGCAAGGGCAGATGTCATGTCCCCCTGTGGACTGATGAAAACCTCATGGGTAATTAATGGGACATGAGGGAACTGTACGGAAATCATTAGTGAGCATGTTGACCAGCTTGTTTGGTTAATCAGGGAATAAATGGTCCTCTATTTTTTGCCAGTTAATGAGGATGAACTGGGGAGGTGGTCATTACCTAAGCCCTCAGAAATAGGCTCAAACTCAGCTGTGGGAAGGTACTCTTGTAGCTTAATCTGATCTAGGCATGGAGTCTTCCTTGCCAGTCTCTGGGTTATCTTTCGATCCACCCCTTTGTGACAAGAAATGCAAACCCTCACCTGGTCTGGAGGAAGGTTCCGACCCTCTCCAGGCAACAGTTATAATCTTACATGCTAAGCGTGAAAGGAGGGGGATTTGAAACCATTACAGGTAGGGGCCAGTTGAATAGCTAGAACTGTTCATTTGCAAGATGAAGGTATGGGGGGTATAATAGTTGTTCGGGAAGGCTGGCAACAGCTAGTCCATTCTACACTTTAGGCTGTCATACCAACCTTGGACCCATTAGAAGACAGTAAAAGGTGTTAGAGTTGTTGTGCTGGGTCTGAGCTGCCACAAGGAGCGTTGTCCTTCCTGGGGAGATTTCCCTGAGGCAAAAAGGTCTTATGGAAGCCGCAGATGAGGTGTTGACTTGCATTTGGACTTTTACTGCCCTGAAATGCTAATGAAGATGATCTGTTAGAAAATGAGAAACTGACCCAAAGAAATCTCAACAAATTCTAGAGTTATCCCATTTGCCTTGGAGAAGTCCCATAATTCTTATGTTGAAACAAGGATAAAACTTTAGAGGTGTTATCATAATAACAGGGCAGTAGATGCCCTCAATTAAAACAGACTTCTTAAAATGATCACTGCTGTGCAAGTCAAGCTGAAGTCTTCCAGAAGGGGTGAATGACATAGCCACAGCTGGGGTCAGGTGTTGCCCAAACTGTAATAGATAGTGTCAGTGATGATGATCTTGCTGCCCAATACAAAGCATTCATCGCATGGACTGAAAACCGTAGACATTCATATGATTGAGCCCAGAGCCAGCTGCCAATCAAAGCTGAAAATAAATGTACCTTGTTTACTAATCAATTTCTCGCTTTCTACCCAACCTTCTGCTTCTTTAAGGAGAAATATATAGGCTAAGAATGAGGCTGAGGTCTCTTTATCCTGATGAAGGACCAGAATTCTTATGCACTGCCCTGGCTAGGTGGCTCAGTTGGTTAGAGTATTGTCCTGTGTGCCAACAGATTGTGGGTTCAATACCCAGTCATAGCACATACCTAGGTTGCATGTTCAATTCCCTGTTGGGGCATGCATAGAAGGCAACTGTTCAATATTTCTCTTTTACATCTCTCTCTCTCTCTTTCTCTCTCATTCTTCCTGCCCTGACCCCCTCTATCCCTTCTTGTTTCTCTAAAATCAATAAACACATCCTCAGGTGAAGATTAATTTTGTAAAAGTTTTATATGCTCGTCCAAATGGTATGTGTGAAATGTTATTTGCTGGGAAACTTTGGAGAGGGGAGGGACATAAATTTCCAAACTTCCCACTGCCCATCCCATGGAGGGAGGGATGCCTGTATTCAGTGATTCAGTGGATGTGGCTTGCAGGTTTTGCAGTGGGAGGAATGAAACTACTAGGTCTTGCAGACAAGACCCATGGGCCAGTTCAGTATAGCATTGTTGTAGCTTTCACTACTGAGTTTTACATGATTAATTACACTGTAAATGTTTATAAAATCCAGCAGGGATTCTCCTGATCCCAAAGAGCTTCAAGTAGAGAAGTGCTGACATTTTGGGAGGCCCCACAAACCTAGTGACCTCTATTGAGCCTCAAGTCACTGTGACTTTCCTGACTGGAGTCCCTGGTAAAGGAAGGCAGCCTCCACCTGTATGTAGCATGTGGAGTTCTGGACTCATCCCATCCTGGCATGGATGCCAGGTACACTCCTTTCGAGTCAAACTGAACACCTGGCCCGCAGTAGCTTGAACCTCTTCAGCCTGATATTCTCACTTTGGAATGGTACAGCTCACACTCAATGAGTAACAAGGTGGGAAGGGCCCGACAAGCTTCAACAAGGCGATGATATGGTCAGGAATGCAGCTGGGCTGACACCAGCAGTATCTTCTTCACAGGTGGTTCCGTTAAGTGCCTGAGCCCAGTCCCCTGATGGATTGGCTGAATTGAAACCTAACGGTAGCCACTGGGCTGCTGTGGCTGTTCAGCCTCCCCATCAGCTACGCAGAATGGATATTGTCTCTGCTCAGTGTGCAGCATCCAAGGCAGTTCTCATAGCGCTGGCCAATACTTCCCTTAATGGATCTTGTTATATATTTACTGTCTCTGGGAATGTTGCCAGTGACCTAGTTGTTTGGTCTGCCACTTGAAAAACTACCAACTGGCAGATTAAAAACATCCCTCTTGGGGGCCACAAGCTGTGGAAATGGTTAAGCTGTCAGGGTCATTCAGGAAGACACTTACGGTGAGTACCTATTCTCTGATGAGAACCAACTGGAATCAAGTTGCTGGTTCAGCTGCACCAACCACATCGCCGCCGTTGCTGCCTAGATTCATTGTTGCACTGGACTCACAGCACACCCTTAGTCACAGACACGAAGTAAAGCGCTCTGCATTTCAGATGCAGGGGTGACAAGCATAGAGGACCAGTAACCCCTGCTAACAGAAGACCTGCTTGTCTCAGTGAGGGAAGACATTTTACAGGTGTTTACCCCTGCCATCCCTGAGAGACTGACAGCATTGAACACGCCCTGGGGACTGGCACTGGTGCCTCACTGCGGCTAACACTTTGTCGGGGTGTGCTTTTGCCTGTCCATTTCAGCCAGCTAACTCCAGCCATACCACCGTGGCCCTTGAAACTGATCTACGAATGGAAGTACGACATTGGTCCACCTTCTATCACAGAAGTCAGGAGGAAAGATATTTAGTGGCCCTTCCCTGCTTCCTGTCATCCACAAGCATTTCATATTATTGAGTTTTGGAGCAGTTTCCTTAAAATCAACTCAAATATTTGTAATGCTGCCTTCCTGACCACATTACGGTCCATGTTCGTTAGTAAGACAATTTGGTGGTTATGGAGTCCAGCTGGCCCAGGTACAGATCATCTCTCCACCACTTCCTGGGTTATGATCACAATGACAGGGGTGAGAAGTTATATCAAATTTTATATTTTGAAAATTTGAGTTATCATCCTCATCATTTCTAGACATGATGAGTCTTCCTTTCCCCTAATAGCTACCCTAGACCAGCCTGTTTGGTATACCCTCTGGGTAGCAGTCTAGTCAAAAGGGGTTGCAACGAAGGGTTCAAACATATTCTAATTCAGCCACTTGAATTTTCTTGTTGGATTGAATCAGCCTAGATTGAATGATATTGATCACTTGACAGAGTAAACTGTTCTCTGAGTCTCCCTAAAGCAGACCTTATAAGCAAAGTGAGGAACATATGGGCCTGTGTAAAGTTAATTAAAATGGCCTTGGCCCTCTTGCATATGACATTTCTGATGAAAGGTCTCTGTGCAAGTAGGGGATGACTGGAAAGATGCAAAGGTGTAGCAACTGAAAACCTGACGCACGGGTTTAGAGCAATGGGGCAGAGCAACAGGTCTGAATGTGTAGATGGAAAACCTTAGACCTGGGAGGGGCAGTGGTCGGAAAACATTCATGATTTTTTGTCTTGCAGAGTGGTTCTGCAAGACAAAAAATCTTAGAACATTCCGTTTGAAGGAAAATGTCCCCCCATACTATCAGAACCATCTTAAATTTAACTGACTTCAGG
Organism: Carollia perspicillata; assembly: GCA_004027735.1. Classification (NCBI taxonomy): domain Eukaryota; kingdom Metazoa; phylum Chordata; class Mammalia; order Chiroptera; family Phyllostomidae; genus Carollia; species Carollia perspicillata. The sequence goes on along the minus strand of PVKM010003576.1, from coordinate 41,382 downwards.
CTCTGCTACCCCCAATGGCTCTGATGTGATTTGAACACCGTTTCCCTTAACCTTACCAAGGCTATGAGCCACAGCAGAGAGCGACCCATCTCCTTCATCTCTCAGGCAGAGGCCTATGAACACCCTTAGATGTCTTCCGTATCACTCCCAGAGTTATTATTCATTCATTCTGTGGGTCAGATAAATGTGACTCGTTAGTGATGTGAACAGAGATTGAACTGACTGGTCCCCCAAACAAGTTTTTGGAGCTGTACTGGGAGTCTTAAGGCCCATCAATTGACCTAGAAGCCACACTGGTGGAAGCCACATCCACCTGTGCCTTCCCAACTGATGTCAATTCTACTCGTAGGCCCCCAACAATGGTAAAAATCACTTTCTCTCTGGAGTCTCTGCATGCATCTCGGAACTGTACTTACTGTGTAGAAAACTTTTATGTTAGTTATGTCATAAGAAATTTCACATGTTTGAAGATTATAGATCATATACTCATCAAATGTGGTGTTCTGTCCAAAATAAAGCTACCCTTGGTCATTCAGGGGATTTTCATGGAGGGGTAACTGATTCATAATTTATGTGTACCCTGTGGGTCATTATCTCTATCTCCAATTAGAAAAGGTGATAACAAATTTGTTCTGATGTTAACTGAAGTAATCAGTGACAGCACTTTGGCCCTGGAATGCATTCATCCCAGGCTCAACTCATTAGCCATGGTTGATATACATGACAGAATTGTCCTGGAGTTCCTCTTATGGGACATACTGGTATCTGCAGACCATGTGTAAAGGTCAACACAGAAATTTACGGATGAACCCACCTGGCTGTCTAAAGGCTGACTTTTGTGGTTTATGTGATCTATTGAGCTGGTTTGGTCTAGTTCTCAACATGGTTGAGGTCAGTTCTTTAGGTCGGTCTAATCCTGTTGCTCACATAAATTTAGATACAGAGCTGGAGATAAGGAAAGACCCAATGACTCTGGTTTCTGGCTTTATTTAGAAGAAAAATATTGGACAGTAAAGATAGGATTAGTGGAGAAGTAATAGAATCTAGTACTAAGACATGTTAAAGTTTGATATGGTTGTGACATATTTATAGAGAGATCTAAATTAATAGTATCTGACCATTTGGAATTTAGAGGATGGATCTAGGGAAGTGATAATAATTTGGGACTGTACAGCATATAGATGGTATTTAAGACATAGGAATTACATGAATTATCTAGGGAGAAAGTACAGAACTTTATTGGCTTGGGACCCACCTCCACCTGACTGGCTTCACTCCTTCTGGTTACCACTTGGCTCTTGAGTGTAGTTGGGTTTGTCAGCCTTGATAGAAAAAAAAGGAAGAAGATTAAACAAATGGCAAATACAATTAGTTCATTGATTACTGTGTGGTGTTTGTTATACAATGGCATGGACACAATTTGCTAAATGTTTATTTAGAAATAGGCAATTAGGTTTTGAGTTTTATATTCTAATATAAATACCACATCAGTAACTTGGCTAAGGAGGCTGTTATAAATTTGTGGTGGCTGTTCAGCTTGGGTTCTGTATGGTCTTTTTCAAATCAACAATTTAAGAGCTTATTGTACATACAGAAATTTTAAATTTTTTCTCTCCATTCTCCATGGTTTGAAGTTGTCAGAATTATATCAGTGCGCTTTTGTTTTCTTTTGTTTGCCCATGTTGGCTGTTTTACCCTAGATTTCTAATATCTTTGGGATTTTTTACAAAGCTGTCTTATAGTCATTTAGTCAATAATGAGAAAAGTAGCAGGAAATACTATATATAAGAGCCTAGAGGCATTGTATGACTTTGGAGAAGGAGGGTGCTCGATAGATTACTAGACAATAAATGAAAACGATGCAGGGAAAAATAAAGAAGAGGAGTCCGAAAGCTGTCGACTTGTGCTGTTTATGAGAATGAGTAGTAAGGGCGGATGTGAAGGATGCGCCCCACGAAGCTGCAGTAACTGACTGACTTTTTCAAAAGCAGGTTGTTATTTCTGGCAAATCTATGAGTTGTCCTAACTGATTCAATTAATCTAGTTTTGCACATCACTTTGAAGAATGCTCGTGCACTGAACAAATACTAGTACAGCACTGACGTGGCACCAGGCGCTGCTGTGGTGTGTCAGCTGTCAGCGGTCCACAGCAGCCTCGCTTTTATCAGAATGTGGGCCTGGCCTCGTGGGTTGCACTGAAATCATTGAAAGGTAGACTGGAAGGAACTAGGTAGAATTTTTTAGGGTCCATGTGCCATTTTCAGTATTTTCAAACATAAGAGAAAGCAAGCATTTATCCGTAATGAGGCTCTACCGGCTTTTAAAAACATCTAGTTCCTTTGATTTTGGCGATATTCTTAACTCGTTTGCACCTGCAGGGTATGTCATCATAATTGGTAGCATTGATTGGCAGCTATATCCCTGAGGTTAAGCATGGCTAATGAAGACAGTTTTTGTGAAATGAAATACATTCGGCAGTTGGCATCTTCAAAAATATGTAGTTCGCATTGAAAAAAATAAATACTATACCATTGACATTTTGAGATGGAAATCTTTATTTCATAGGTAGAAAAATGAATTTGTAGAAAGAATTGTTTATCCATTTGTTCCAGGTCATATAATTAGTTGGTAGTGGTACTTTGGGGCAAGAAGAGCATCCCAACCATATGTGTTCATAAAATGTTATTAAAAACTATCAATGTAATTTTCCCCCTTAGTTTAATAGTCTAAAGTAAAGATATATCATTTTACTTTTTTAGGATTCTAGGAATACTTTGAGGCCCTGATGTTGACTGAAATAAAGTTTATATTTCTCATCAGAAAAGTGTAGTTATTTGTACTCTTTAAGAAATGAAACTACAAATAATGCTTGTTTTCATGTTTATATTTCCCTATTTACAAAGTTTTCACCACACATTGCTCATTTCCCCGGCCACTACCCCCGCTCCCTCATCAAGATTGGGAGAGAAAATTACCACCTGGTCAGCCCTCTTTACTTCATGAAGCATTTATTTTGTGCTCTTCAGGGTATTAACTAGGTTTGGTCCCTGGGTCTCTATTATAACAGGAACAGACATAGATGTTGCTTTGGTGAATGTTTCTTGAGCTTTTAAGAATTTAGAAAATAATGGGTGACTTATAATCCCTTAAGAAAGTAGCCATTTCAGAGCATATTCTGTTGGATTTAAGAATTTAAATTTGTACCACAATACTCAAGAAGCTGTAATCACTTGAGATTTGGCTGCAAAGACATAACTCTTAGTGATTGTAACAATACTAGGAACAAAGAACTGAGCTGTCCAAGTTGTGTCTCTAAAATAATTAATCAGCACGCCTTAATAACTCTGATGGAGCCAGGCAGCTGTCGAGTAAGTATTGCAGTGGCATCAGAACCGGGGCTGAGCATGTGCTGCTCGTGGAATGTTCGAGCTGATCCAGCGTTGCAGCAGCAGCAGGAGCAGCAGCCTGTACTGTGGGGAGACAGCGCCGTCTTCAGTTCCTAAGGGCGCTGAGTTTTCTGCCGTGCTGCCCCAACCCGAAATAGGTAATGGCTTTTCCCTCAGTTCCTCTCTTGAAAATGAAAACGACTTCAAGAAACACTTGTGCTGCAAATGACTCAGAATGAGGTATTTTTACTCCTTGGCTCTGCAGGTCTTTATTTGAACTCTTTGCCTCACTGCATCATTTAGAGTCTCACTGGTAAAGATCAAGAAAAAAGAAAAAAGAAAAGAAAAAGGAATCATCCTAGAATTATGTAGACAATTTGGAGGCAGTAATTCCCATAATGCCTGTAAATGCTAAATTGAAATGTTGTAGGAGGAACTTTGACATGAGTTTAATCTTTCTTTTGACATCTCTGAGACACATTTTTAAAGTGATGAATTGGAAAAGTTAGAGATTATTGTCTTTTTCTAAAGAAAACAGTTCTTTTTTTATAAGCCATTAGATAAGAGGGACCCTCACTGCCAGAGAATAGACTTGTTGCATTATCCTTTCTCTTGACTTTAGCTCCTCTTGTTTATTTCTCATTTCATTAAACCATTACATATCTCTTTCTCCATAAACATAAAAGGCTTTATTTTAGAAAATACTTTATATGAAATGATAACACCTCTATGTGAGCATTTCTAACTGTGTGTGTTCATCCCTTCCTCTACCTCAAATAAAAATACATAAAAATCTAATTAAATAAGAATGTCTGTAATTATCTCCCCACTTTGTCAGCATGTGTGTGTGTGTGTTTAGGAGAAGACAACTTTTGTACATAATGGAGATATATAGTAATGAAAGTGCACTCTTACAGACCTCCCTCATCCCCCCACAAAAAAAAAACAAAACGAATGAACAGAAAATGCTGGTAGGGGACTTGAACTGAGTACCAAAGCTTATTTAATCCTTATTTAAATCAGTATCAGTCCTTAACTTACCGTGAAGTATTTTCTCTGCAGAAATGTTTTAGAAGAAGTTAAAGTAAAATTTGCTTTTAGAAAATGTAATGCAGGGATTTAACTCTTTGAGTAGCTACACCCGTGTTTTGTGCATGTGTTAGCATGACAGCAGGTTGATAGCCTAGGAATCAGGATAAATGCTGTACCTTGGATTCCACTGAAAGACAGGAGCTGGTGATGGGGGTGACCCCTGATGGCAAGTCATCACACTATAAGGGAAGGTCGTGGAAAACCATTGGTCTGAGCCAGGAGTGTTTACTCTCCAGGTCTCCTCCTCGTTAACCTAAATAACTGCACTGCTTCTGGAGCCCGAGGTTCATGCCAGAGCAAGGTGTTTTTAAGGCTATCTGGATGTTGGTTAGAGACAATAAACCTCTCAGAGTGTTCCGTAATTCTCTAACCGAGTTTCATTCTACTCACACTGGAGAGTGGAATTTATTGGCTGTTGAACTTCACACACACGCACACACACAACTTGCTTCCAAATAAAACTGGAATTAGTTTCAGGTTTTGGGACTTTGAATGAGGTAAGTTGTATTTAGCTTTTGATTGAAGCATTATAATTATTATTATGTTACGTGGTAAATCATACCTCTAAGTATAGGCCGTTCTAGCTCAGAGAAAAGTATTAGTTAAAATAAGTTGCATGGATTTTTCTCAGTTTTGGCACAAGGATGATAGAAGAAATACATACATAAAAATTGAGCAAGTAGGTTAGCATAGAGAAAATCCCCAATTCTGCCTATGTCGAACCTTGTAAATACATTTATTTGTCTTTACTTTATAAATTTAACTATTAGAACTACATTTTGTTTGTGCTCAAAGAAATGCAGGTGGTTCAATATTTGATAGTTAATAGATTACATTTATTAGAAAATGTTAATAGCTGACTTTGAGGAGTTTTCCCTTGTAGGTACATGCTGCAGGATTTTAAAGATTAATACCAGCTATTTAAATGAAAGGCATTTTAGAGAATTTTCATTTTGAAATTTTGTGCTGAATTTGGATTTTTTCATTAGATTGCAAATATAGTTATCTCAATGATAAGTGTTTTATATTTTTAAGAGGGCAAATATTTCTACTTATGCAACTTTATTATTTTTTCTAAAACTTAATATAAGATAAAGTTTAATTTTAATTTAAAAAATTGTTTCTGGTTGGTTTTACCTTCATTTGGATGTGTACTTGAGCATGTGCTTTGATTTAAAAACTTTATACAGAAGCCTTTGGCAGCTCTGGTTTAAATTGTTTAAACACAATTTTGTATCTTTGAATCTCACGAAGAAAGAGTGTGAATTGCAGTTTGCTGCATCCAGAGGCTAAGATGTGGGTGAATTGTCACAGAAATTACAGTATCTTAAAGGTTTCTTTCATCTAAGACAACCGAGAAGAGCTTCGCTCTGCTGGCACCGTTACATTATTCTTGTGAGAAAAACACAATTCAGGAGGAGAAAATATCCTCTAATGCTAAGTCTCTGTGAAAACTGATTTACTGCCAGAGTTAGATTGTTTAGGGAACCTGTTTGAAGAAAGGGAGGATGAATTATCACAGCCAGTAAGTTTTCCAGTTTGGTTTCCAGGGTCTACTGAGCATCAGTCAGCACTATCCAGTTTCCTGCTCCCTTTCTTAGTTGCAGTTACTGGTTTCTGAATCGCGCGTAACTGAATCATGATCTTGCACTACCTTATTTTGCTTTTTGAGTGTTCGTTGTTTGTCAGAAGTTTTCCAAGCTACTAAAACGTTATTTATCAAAAATGGCAACCAGCCCCAAATACCAATAACCATATAATGCTTTATCTTATAACTTCTTAAAGGGAGAAAGGGAGGGAGGGCGGAAGGGTAGGGGAGAGGGAGAGAGAGAAAGGCCAATTTTTTAATCTTTACTGTTAGTTTTCTCTTTATTCCTCCTGGTTCTTTATAAATTACTGTTCTTAGAATTTTTAAATTGTTTGATCTGACGACTCTTGGAGCACGCGTAGCGGCCAGCAGAAGTAAGGTGGCTCTGTGAGTCCGAGGGCAGCGTCTCACATTTTGCTTTGGGGAAGTGGTGCAAGCCAGTTCCGAAGGTAATGCAGCTGCCTAAGAAATGCAAAAGCCAGATGACTTCATAAGGGTGTCTATTGAGGAAGCCAGGATAAATTGTCCTTAGAACCCGCTCTCAGAAAGCCATTTTAATTGAGGTCAAAGAGGAAAAAATCGTAAGTATATCTCAATTATTTATTAGGTTTATCTAGAATGAGACCTTCACTGCAGAGAGACCTAATCTATAATTTCCGTGCTGTTTAACCCTTGAGTTTAACCACTGCGTAGATCCATTTTACACTGAGCCCGCGGAGAGAACTTACTTCATTCTCGATGGCAGACAAATATTTACAGTCACAAAAACTGTGAAATTATATAAGTGTCTCTTCATCTAATGAGTCAGCTTTTGAACTTGAAAAGGCTTATAATAAATTGCATAGATTTTACTTTAATTGTTACAATTAATGGCACTATTTTGTCTTACCACACATTTATTTGTATGTTTAATATGCTTCCTATGGAGCTGTTACGTCATAGGCCCTTAGCTTGTAGGTGATTCAAAATGTTGCTTTAGTTTGATAGAAAACCTACGCAAATAGTAGAAACCCCAAAATTTGTGTTTTTCAGTGTGCAATTATACCACAATCTAGTTTTATTGACTCTGCTAAGAAGAATTTCATTTTAGTATTAAAACCTGTGGAAAGATGACTTATAAGCTTTTTATAACAATGTTATGCAACATAGAATTAAGATATAAACTACTTTGGATGTTTAAACTCAAAAATGGGCTAAAATAGTGTAAAAATATCAGCTTAAAAGGCAGCATGCTACAAATCCATTTTTTTATCTTCTTGCATACACCTTAATTTTAAAAATAAAAAATTTGATACCAACACCTCAGAATTTTCTTCTTATAAAAGTTGCTATTTGAATGGAAGACTGAGAATCTAAAATTCATAAAATTCAAAAATATAGATGTTTTTATAGACTTATTTTAACCACATGCTGTGCCAGAAATATTTGCATCAATGAAAGTTAATCTTCTGTTTATAGATACATACTGATATGTACTGTTCAATTTTAAATTGCCATTAATATTTTATTGTTTACATTTTATCCATCAATTTGCTTTTAAAATTAGAGGACTTCTCAAATTTCCTTAAGAGTAATTGTGATACCATTGGTCACATGGGAAGTTTTTATATATTTGCTGAAAATATGTTTTAAAGTTTATGTATATGTATTCAAATCTAAGAGAGATTTTAGCAGAAACTTTTACTAAAACTATTGCATATAAATTCAGCAATTATATATTAATAAACCAGACTATCTTTATATTCATTGTCATTGAAGTTGAAAAGGTCAGTTACCAATTATACGTGGCAGTGGCATTAGGTGCGCTAGTATGTTACACAATGATTGATATTTATGCTTTAAAACAAATGCTAGCCAATCTATGCCTGTGGCCAAATTCTTTTGAAGTTTCGTGACTAAGATGAGCCGAATCTGTTGTGTGGTAGAGGGCTGTGCTTTCTGAGGGCCTGTGTGCTTGGCAGGTCATGATAAATGGGGAAGCTTTTCTTAACCTTGTGGCCAACACATTCCAATATCTCAAAAAGGAAAAAATAATAACCAGAAAGATACAGAAGACATTGCCTAAAATTTCACTAGCAAGATTTTGCTACTTAGGGAACAAGGTCAGTTCTCAAAATTATTTTTAAAGCATTATTTGTATGAATTCATAAATCTTCACTTCAATGGGGGGAATCAAAAGCTAAATATTTTGATATTTAATACTAGTGAAATTACTCTTCCCTATTTCAATGAGGAAGTGTACAGTGGAATTAGTAATTTAAATTTAATTGCAGTAGATTTACCGAATTAACATAATGCTCAGTAAGTTTTAGATCTTGGTTTAGAATTGGATGTTCCACTTTGCTTTTTTGTTGTTTCAGTACTACTGTGTATCTGGTGACACCCAGGTCTGTACGCAAACGTGAGTGAAAAGTGTGAAGGAGACAAAGCTGCATAGATGAATAAATATCTCTTAGCTGTTTAGTACACATGTGTGAGAAAAAATCCTTTGAACGCTTAGCTGTCACATGGACGCAGAGTATTGCAGCTGAACAATCCAGTCCTGTTCCAAACCTGGGGGGAGTGGAGGACTTTCATATGAGCTGTAATGTGATATGTTAAGGCATCTTATGGTTCCTTTTGTGGCATTTTAAGTACTGTATTACCTTTGATATAGTCCCTTTTGGGTAATAATGAAAAACGTACCATTAGAAGGAGTTTGAACATTTCCTGAATATTTCATATAACATATTTAGAGTTTATGGCAGGTGACAAAGGGCTATGGCATAATTAAGGAGAAAACGTGCTTCAGAATTTTAGAAGTTTATGTGGTTCGACATTTGATTTAATGGGTATATACTATGCAAAAATAATTATGCTCTGTTTGTGAGTCATTGTTATATGTTGCTTTAAAAATATATCTAACCTTGCGATGAACTCTCAAATAATGTGGACACTGTTGTGACAGTTGTGGCTGATGAAGAGTTACAGCCTAGAGGATCTTTTACATTTAAAAACGGAACTTCTCCCCAGTGTGCAATTTCGTGTAACGTCCCTCCCCTAAACCTGGGTCCTGGTAATTAAGGCTTTGTCTAAGGCAGTCCAATGCTAGAGGGGTAAAATAATTTGTACTTTAGGTTTTTGGTGGTGGATCTTTACTGATTAAACTTCTGCCCTACTGCTCACAGCGTACGTGCTTATTTTATTACTCTTGCAGTTAAAGACAGAGTATTCAATTGTACCTTTGTACTTTGTGTATAACAGTCAAAGATGGTTATGGCAATTTTCTTTGAACTGAAGTCAATGCAGGCTTCCAGTGATGCAGTAGCATTAACTCACTGTTAGAACAAATAAGTGGTAGCTTGGGCTTTTCGAAACTGATACTGTGTGTGGGAGGGGGGAGAAGCCTGGGTAAGCAGTGATAAAGAGGTTGAAAAGGGATATACTAAGAAAAAGGAGCAGTAAAGAAACTTTCCTAACTCCGTGAAAAGGATTTCAGAAATATATGAACTTTAGAGCTGCAAAAGTTTTGTTTCTAAGCAGGAATGGCACTTTATGAAAGTAGTTTTAGATTATTCAGTCATTAGGTTTTTTACAAAGCCTATCTCCAGACTTTAGTTTTTTTAACCACCATTGGCAAAATAACATTACGTTTTTTTGAAAAGTCTCCCAAATGTGTATGAGTATACTAAACAGATATATTTTTAAAACTCTATCTGACAACCTTTATGTTCCAGAATTTTTTGTATGGCTTTGAGTTTTTAGAAGTCAAGAATTGAATTAAAATGAACGAAAAGGTAAAACAGGTCTTGCTGAGAAGCGTGGAGGCGTGCCGGTAGAGGCCAGTTCAGGTCCTGTCTCTCTGCATTTGCTTCTGTGTGGGTCCGGCAGCACAGCCATTCCCTGCTGGTCTCAACATGGACTGTATTTACTTGGCTGCGCAAATAATCATAGGTTGTCTTGTTAAAGTTACCTCATTTTATGCTAAATTCTGTTCCTGTAAATTTAGAAAAAGAACATATGCTTTTGTCACTGTTCTAAGTAAATAAGCATTAGAATAACTTTTGACAAAAGCCTCTATTGAAAAAATTATATATTCTGTCAAATAGCCCAGCTAGAATTATTTGACTCAATATTTAAATTAATTCATATATCTACTTTCATATTTTCTTGGTTCTGTTACTATAGGCATTCTGAAGTAAAATTGAAAAAAAATGTTTATTTAATTCTACTGACTCAAGAACAGGATGATCTAGGGAGCCCATGAAACTCTGAGTATCAATTGGTTCAAATGATTTTTAAAAAGTAAATGTGCTAAAAAAAGTCATCTAATTGAAATTTATTAAATCAGAGCATAATTTACATTACTAGATTAAAGGTGGTATAATTATAAGAAAATGCTTTATCTTTTCATTAAGTAACATAAAATTTAAATATGAGGAACTTCTAAGTATTAGAAAATATGAATAATGCCACATAGCCATTGATGCTAAAAGAAGTCCCTTATTTTCACTAAACCAGAGCCTTGAGGTAACTAATTCTGCTTTATCAGACAATTGTTGACAACAACTTGTCTAATTTAGTCACAAAGTGCGTTTTATAAAATGTACATTAATATATAAACTAGGGTTTCATATGCTACAGTATTTGTATAAATATTATTCAGTCATATTTACATTTCCGAGTATTCACATTTGAAGTCAACCAAAACTGACAATCTAATTTACACTATATTTTCTACACAGTCCAGTGAAAAAATAAAGATTTTCTTAAATATCACCTGTAAAATTATGTATCATAAGTCACTCATTATACTAGCACACTTTCATTTTCCAGATTTTTATTTTGGAAGTATAGTGTCAGAATTGACCTTTTATTATCACTGTATCGTGTGTTCTAAGATGATCATTAAAGTTCATTTCAAAACAAAATGAAATTACAAAAAAAACTCTTCTAAAAATGTCTTCTTCCATTATTCAATCCTTTACTTTTTTTATTGCTGTTCATGTTTCAGGATTTATAAACAGCAAGATTAAGTAGAAAATAATTGGGATAATTGGTTCCAGCTTTTTAAGATGGAGGACAAGATAAAAGAAACTTGTTCTTTTTTGCAGATTTTTATTAGTTAATTATGTTTTTACCTCTTGCAAATGTTAATTCGTATGAAACATCATAAGCTTCTCACAGCATCTCATAGTTAGAAAATATGAAAAATGTTAAGGTAATTTTTATACTTAAATATAATAGTTGTAATGCAAAAATATTCTAGAGATTATATTTTCTACATTTATTTTCCAGACATTGAAAGTTTTCATTATTCCCTACATCATATCCCACACACTTTATAATTTATTTTTAAAGTACAATTTTTTTCAATTACAGTTTACATTCAATATTATTTTGAATTAGTTTCAGGTGAAAAAGTACAACTTCTGTTATTCATGTACATACAGCCTAAAAAAGTTGAAGAATGGGTGGTATTGTCAAATAAGAACAAGAATTTTCTGTAAGTGTCTAATATAGTAACATTGACCAATCTTCTCTACTTTTTTCTACTTCATGTTCTCTTGGTTCTTACCACTGCTGACATTATATTTATTGTTTACCTGTTTACTTATTTCCTGTGTGTCTCCTTCACTGGAGCGCATGATTCATGCGGTCAGGTTATCAATCGGTCTGGCTTAGTGCTATTCCACAGAAATATGGCGCAAACCACATGTGTTTTGAACTGTCTAGTAGCTGCATTAGAAAAGTAAAAAGAAACAAAGAATTTATTTTATTTAACCAGGGGATCTAAAATATTATTTCTCAATGTAAAAATATTGAATTTTTTTAAATATTCTTTTTCATACAAATTCTTTGAACTCCCATGTGCCTTTTGTGCTTACAGGACATCTCAGTTTGGACTAGCCACACTTCAGGGGCTAACAGCCATGTGTGGCTAGTGGTAGTTCTGTTGGACTGCTCAGGTCTAGTTCATATCCATTTCTAGAATGGTCTCTAGTACACCCAAGGTATTCAGTAAAGCCTTGTTGAATGAGTGGGTCTTGCTATTTCAGACATGAAACAACAAAATAATGGAACTGTTTTTCACCTTAGATGTTTTTGCAGTTGTTTGGGTGGTGGATGCTAGAGGTGTTTGGATATTTTCTCTAGAACATTTCACTCTATTTACATAGAATTTAAATGTTATTAGTGCTTGGTAAAAACTGGTTTCTTAAGTTACCCAGTTTAAAAGATTTGCTCAGTAGTTGATGTAAGAAGTAACTGGTTCTTCTTTAAAAAGCATTCCATGGAATGTTTCCATTCAGTTTTGTTTTTTTTTAAGATCTAATGAAAGCAATTGGCAAATTTATCATAGGCGAGAAAGAAAGGCTTGAGGTATACAGTTCTGATTTCACCCCTGTTAGTGCTGTAGCTGTGGGACATTGAACCAGAATTTTAACCTTAGTTTTCTTTGAGCTTTAGTTTTCTCACTTGTAAATGGAGGGTTTCATCCATCATACTTGTCTTCATAGATTAAATGAGATTGCATATATACATAGTCCAGCACAGTGGATGGAAAAGATTAATTGCTTAACAAAGAGCAATAATTATTATTGTAATGCAATGAAAATTGAACTTTTAAATATTAAGACTTTTTAATCTTCATTTTAAACATTTTAGTTTGTATATTTATGAATTTTACATTCCCAACATATACTGATTAAATTGTCTTTATAAATCTTGATTTGAAGTTTACTACAGAAATTGCTTTTTGGTTAATTTTTTTGGTTTTCAATATTGACATCTGTGAATTGAAGAAAACCAAGTATCTACCTAAGCATTGTGCTTCACATGTAACAAACACTAAGAAATTTTAGGTATTATTTATTCATTTGGTTTTCTAATCACTGTTTTGATACATTTATATATTTACTATATACTAATAATAATCTTAAAATAGTTAAATTTTAATTCTTTTCTTCCTGCTTTGATGTTGTGTGTACTTTAATAACATTATGTAGGGTTAAAATTCACAATAATGCAGCCTCTTCAGTGCATTTAACACCATTCATCTTTCCCCCCTGATGGTTTTTGCCCACCTCCTGTGTGTCTTATGAAAACTAGGGTTTGGATTTAAACTGTGGGCATGAAATTCCACTTCATTTCTTGGCCTGCTTGCTTCAACTTGTTCAGAACAAGTTCAAAACTAAATTGGTGGTCATTGAAGACAGAATGTTCTATATATTTTATAATAATATTCTTTCTTCAATAGCGTATATGTTTCAGCAGTCACCATTTAATGAAGTGTTGCTGATCTCTCAAATGGGAGGGTGTGTTCAAATTTAGGTAAAACTTTCCATTTGGCTTCTAATTTCGTGTTCAAGACACTATAAACATATAACTTTCTTAATGATTCATTTAACTTTTCTCCATCAATTTAGAAATAAGGTAGGGTTTTAAAATATTTTAAAGTCATAAGTTTCCTTTTTTGGGTTTTTGGTATTACTAAAATTTTTTTGAGGATGTTTTAAAACATCAGATCATATTCTACTTTATACTTTGCCTCAGTCAATAACAATATTCTGTCAATTCTTTCTCAGAAATATCTGTCAATGACATCCTCTCAACTCTTTTCTTGTGGCCCTTTTCTTAATTTGGCTCTTTGGCATCTCTCATGCTGGATTGAATTATGCACACTGTAAGCTACTACTTGGGGATGGTCTTAGTCCATTTGGGTGGCAGTAACAAAATACCACAGACCAGCTAGTTTGTAAATAACAGAAATGTATTGCTCATAGTCCTGAAGTTTGGAAAGTCCAAGATCAGGACACCAGCATCGTTGTGTCTGGTGAGAGCCTGCTTTCTCATTCACAGCCAGCTCTTTGCTGTGTCTTCAGTGGTAGAAGGGCTAGGGAGTGCTGTAGGGCCTCTTTTATAAGAACAAAGGCTCCACCTTCATGATCTAAGAACCTCCCAAAGGCCCAACTTTCTTATCTTTGAAGGTTAGAATTTCAACATATTCTAGGAAGACACAAACATTTAGACCATAGCAAGGAGCATCTACTGAAGTTTAGGGATGAAGCGATGTCCGAAATCAATGCCATCTCTGCAGTCATAGAACTTGTACTTTCCTGTTGCATTAGGCTTTTATCTGTCTTGCAGCCCTCACCTCATACTCCTTCCACGCTAGCTTCTATACCATCTCTATGCAGTCTGTTTCTTTAAACCCTTAAGCAGTCTTCACTGGCCCAAGATTACACTGTGGTACCTCAGTACTCATCGTTAATTTGTTCCTAAACTCATGGTGAGTGCCACACCTGACAAGTACCAAATGATGAAGCATTTTCTCTTGCAAGGCAGCTTCATGACTCATGCAAGTCTTAGTAAGTGCGACAAATCCTGGGCAAGCACCACATGCTGAAACATTTTTTTCTCTTCAAAATGCTACGAGTACAGAGTTTGACTAGTTCTGAAGCTGACAAGTACTGAGGTATGACTGTATTCCAAATTCTTTACCATTTGTAAGGTCTTCATAATACGGTTTCTCTGGCAAACTCCGTGATGTTGAAACACCTGCTTTTCTTTGAGGCCTGTATCCTTTAAGACTTGGTCCAGAAGCCATTTCCTCTGCTGCCATCCCCATCTTCCTTTGACTGGGGTAGATTGTCCTCTGAACACCCACGACACTGTATGACCCCTCCTATAGTAGCCATGGTTTCCTAAATATCGTTCTGCCCTCATTTGGCCATGAACAAATGAATGAACCTCCTAAAAAGAATCACTCTGAGTAATGCATAGTTCTTACAATACCTGAGAGAATATCTGTACTTCAGTATTTTATCACATATTTCTTAGCTGTGGATCTAGGACTCTGTGAGTACGAGATGGTAAGAGATAGTAAGTAAACAATAGATGTGTCCTCTGCCATTACAATTACTACTTTGAGAAAAAATTTAAATAATCAGAACTTTCTGGTAATTATTTTCAGAATGCTGTTTTATGTAGCCATGGGCATTAAAGAAAAAAAAATTCTTGTCTTTTGAACCATAGGAAGCTTGTCTGGTTCTGATTCTCACTTGGGAGCATATGTCTACTTTGTCTACGTGGTCTGCAGCTTCTTCAGTCAGTCCCAAAGTCAAGTCATCGTAGTCTTGGGGAAAGTGACATTCACTTTGGGATGATTTCCGTGTATTCATTGGGCAGTTCATGTACTTTATGATGGTGAATCATAGGAATGAACCACTGGGAAAGAAGGGTTTTATTTTGATTTCCTTCCTTTTTAGTTTTTCTATTTCATGGAAAAATGTTAATAGACATAAGACTTTTGTGGGTTTTGTAGTAAATTCTATGTTGACATTTTAAGAAAAGTATTTCCTTTTTTCTTTTTTTTTAAACTACTCTTGGAAACATTCCTTCACCCTTCCATCTCATGGTTCTGAATTCCATGTTAAGAGCATAGAAAATGTTACAAATGTTAGGGTAATCTCTTTGCTAATCAGTTTTATTTTTATATTGTATAAATGTACGCACAGGATGTGAAAGAGAGTACACTTAATCTAGCAAATAATTTGTTTCCCAGATTATAAAAATGTCTTGGCTTAGAATTAATAACAAAAGACAGATTTTGGCAAGTGTAGGGGTTTTCTGTGTTTGTTGAAGCGTTCTTCTGAGTCAGAGGAGGAAAGAATTACCTGTATGTTAGAAAGACAATGTGGTATCTTTGAAGTTCAAAACATACTTTCCAGTGATGCCACTTGTACTGCAGTTCATACCACAGGGCACTTGTACTGCAGTTCATACCACAGGGTGTATTCAGTAGATTTATCTGTCACTGCCAAGCTACACATTAGAATTTAAAATGCCTTGTATTCTTTAGGTTGTGTGGATGAACCATAGTAATATAGACACCCAGAGTATACGACTGTGGGTTCGGAAATATATATTGTTAATGCTTCATATTAACTAAAGGATTTTTTAAATTGAGTCTACTTTACATATAATATACCATTAAGACCATAATAAACATAAGGATCTGTGCTTGCAGTTAAATTGTGAAAAATGGCTTTGTGCTTTACCTTATTGTAGAGAATGTGTTGCATACTATTGTGCAGAAATGAGTAGCATGTCCTTGAAGTAAAAGTTATTTTCATTCTTTACCTTTTGTGGGTTAAAAACCACAAAGTTGAAATATAGTCTGCAAAATACACTGCAAATATACGTGAGAAGCCCATGAGCCATGTTGAAACTTAATTAATATGCTGAGAAATATATAAAACATACAGCCACTGGATTGAGAAAGTGAAAATTAATATATGAATGTTTTAGCTAACACCATGCTTTGCCCCCAGAACCTGGTGTTTATTATTGTGTGCTTTAGTAGGAGACAGAAGTAGTATCGATTGAGAAAACATTTCTTAGTGAATTGAGAACAGTATGGCTTTCTAGTTTCTAAGTGGGAAACCTGCTTCTTTGGTTTCTTTGTTCCTAGTTAAGCTAGTCCTGAGCTATTTTAGCTGAACATTTTATATACTAATGGAGTCTAGGGAAGTGCCTTTGGCAGCTGTTCATGGGAAAATAATGAAATACCCTATTTAGTACTGCATGCTGCCGCTGTAAAATGTGGAGAGTATTTTATAGAGATCTCGGTGAACAGAGCTGTATCCACTTTAAGTTTAATAAGTGTGTGAACCTGAGTGAGGAAGTTGTACTTTCATATGAGAATAACTAGTACTCTTTTCTTACAGGTAAAGAAAACGTGCACAGAATCAGATGTTTCAGAACCTCAGAATTCCAGGTACAGTAAAATAGAGGCCAAGACTTTCTAAGAAAAATTGCAATTTTAAAGAACTAGTAAGATGTTATATTCTAGATACAACTGTGATTTGAAATACTGAGTTTCCTTAAGAGCTTAATCTTTGTGGAAATTGTGTATTATACTGATTAGGGTGCCACGAATCATTATATTAATAAAAGGATAATGATTAAAATCAGCTTTACAGACTAATAGTAGGAACATCGCCAGAAGTACTTGAGGACATCTTCCCTTAGCACTCATTATTTTACCTTTGCCTTCATTTTTCTTACTAATCTCTTATCAAGTATTAGCATCTGAAATTTTGCCACAAACTCAGTAACTTCCAAATCTATGTTTACCAAAATAACTATAATATTTCTTTTCTTTTTTAAACAAACATTGCTAGATTTTGTGAATGCTGTCAAATTGGAAAAATCAAAATTAACTTGACATTTTCTTTTTGGTTATTTGGAGCCCATAGAAATGATGCGTTAAAGTGGTCAGCCCGCCATATACAGGAATTTTTAGTTGCCTGGTGTCGGATCAGATGCCCAAAAGATTTTTCCGGCCTACATATTTTCATTTCAAGATCCAGAGCCTCAATCTTAAATAGAAAAGTAAAACTATTATAAATATCATTGCCATAATAAACCTATATCCTTAATATGATACTAATGATACACCTTAATTTACTGCATTAAGATGTTTATATTTAATGGTGAGACGGGTCTTAGTTTATTTTATCCTACTTGCTCCAGCGTATGATGTACACAGTGATTTCCTTCATGTAATAAAACAATATGGCTCTAGGCAAAGTGTGAATAACTGCCGTGCATTCTTTTTGGACAGCAAGTACATGTTTTGCACAGTCCATTTCCAGTTTGAGTAGCCTTTCCTTCGTTGTGTGCAGTAAGATAGTTCCGTGATTAATTTCTATGCACCTTGTATAAAAGTGATTGTATATGGCCTTTTTGAAGGTTCATCAAGAGTATATAATCTGCTATAAAATTTTTGACATTTGATCTTTTTTCTTTATAGCTAGGTTTCAAAGTAGAACCAAATAGTTTCACCTTATTGGAACAGGAGGAGATGAGTGAACTATTATATATATATTTTTTCTTACAAAGCAGAGTAATTCCAGGAGGCATGGAGAGGAGCAAAGGCCTAACTTCTATTTCTTGTGGGCATTTTCTCTGTAATTATTTTACTGATCTCTGTGAGTGACCTACCTGTGATTTATTATTTAAGTCATTAGATAATTCTTGCAAGCTGCTGGTCTTAAGGGTTACTAAGAAAAACAGAACAATATCATCATTCTTATTTTTACTATTTCATATCAAAATATTTTACCCTTCAAGCCACTCAAGATTTTTGGCCCAATAATATTATGCTTAAATAAATTAACCAAGCAGAAAGCCACCAAGCCGATTGTGTTCACGTTTGGTATCAGTAAGTCAGAGAAGAAACAGAGTTTAGAGCTCAGTGTGTTTAAACCAAGAATTAGAGCAGGAAATCCCAGGTTATATGGCCTTAAAAGTGCAATTTTATTTTTAAGGCAAATGATGACTATTTTAAGTGACTACTGAAAATGTATTTTATCATTTTATAATATTTATCAGATATTTAATATATAATGTTAACATATTAATATATATTATGTGACATATATTAATTGAAAAGCAGTTTGACTTCCTAAAAACTATCAGATGGTTGCTGTGATTAACTTCCTAATCCATAATATAAACGGGTAAAATTAGACAAATTAATTTCTGAGGATGGTAAAATGTGGTGATATCAAAAACAAACAAAGCAATACTTACATATTAAAATACAAGCTGGAAAGACCTTCAAGTGAGCTAGAATCATTTATTGGTTCAAGGTTGCTCAGAGACTTTGGTAATAGCTGGTCTCTCCTAACCTCTGGTGCAAGAGACAGTCTCCATACCCTAATAGTGTCTGTGACTACTCTTGGATTCTCTGTTTATTCATGAGTGTTAGGTATTGAAGTGCCAAAACCAGCACTTAATTACTGCAAAGATGGAATACCAAGAGACTAAAAATACACTAAAGAACATTCTGCACAAAATGCATACAATAACTTACCAAAGTCAGTGAATCAATGAATGCCAAAAACAGTGTTTTGCATGTATTGCGTGTTTTGAGGTTCAGTTCTTATAACCCATCAAAAAACACCCCACACCAAAATGCCTTTATTATAGACACTCACAGCATTGCTTTAGTATATACAATATGTATATGGCTGCATTCTTCTTTAGTTATTAAAAACCACAGATGTTCAGATATTCATTCTTTCTCTCTCTCCCTCTCCCCCCTCTTCCCCACCTCCCATGCATATGTGTGTTTGCAAGTGGAAGAAAGGGAGGGAGAGAATGAGAGAGATTGATTTAGATAAAGATTTAAAAGCATAGGCTAGATAATTCTATTCCAAACACATACAAAGTGAAGAACCAAGGTCCAAACGAAATACTGTATTCAGCATAAAACACATGCAAGCTGGAGACCCACTGCCTTATAAAATGCTGGCTCACTTGGAACCTAAAACTAATGTCACTCACTTCTTTAACTAGCTTTATAGTATGTTGGTTTTGGATTTGAAGAGATTAGAATGAACACAGATGGAAAGTGTTTTTACAGTAGGGAAGTAATTAAATTGGGTGTGGAGAATTTGTCAGGAAAATTCTTGGAGTGACATGTGTGTATCAGCAAATTCTTTGTCTTGTTTGGCCCTAATTCTTCCTTTGAAAAAAAAACATTTGAGCTGCATATGTGACTGGTATGTGGGGAGAAAGAGAATGTGCAGACCCATGCAATGGAAGTAAGGTAAAAATGCCTTCTTCAGAATGACATACTGAAAGTGAAACATTAAGGATAGTGTTTTCTCAGGTTCATAAAACTGTATTGAACATGACGTCATATGAAAAGTATATAATGTGCTTCCAGAAAAATTGACACTTCTTATTATTTTTACTTTTCTCTGTGTTGCTTACCTTGCATGTCCAGAGTATAGTATTGTTGGTCTTTGTTTCTGAAAGTAATGTTAACCATAAAATGTGTGCATGAGAAAACTAAAATATTTACTTTTCTCATACTTCACCATACCCTAAAATTATTTGTTACTAGATAGACCATCTTAAAACATTAGCTGAAATATTTTATGTTCATTCATGGTGAATTTATTCATGTAGATTCGTGTCTCATTAGAGTCATCACTGAAAACACATTGATCTTCTTGAGTTTTATTATAATAGCTCTTGGACAAGTGAAGTTTATAGCAGAAGTTTGTTTGGGTTTCACATTTTGGGGAACTCTTTTGCTTTCAGTCCTTTTTATTTCTGATAGTGGTTGAGGGAGTAATTTATTTTATTCTTTAATTGCATTCTTGGCAAATAATCTTGGAGTGCGTACATGTTAAAATAGCCCCTATAATATCTGAATGATTTATTTGGTGAAGTTGGGTTACTTTTTACTTTTTCCTTGTGAGGTCACTAATTAGTGGAGCATTTTCACCAAGATGAGATGAAAAACACAGAAATAAAATAAAACTCAAATCAGGCAATTTTGTTTTAAAGTCATTCTGTAATTAAGGAGTGATTGGAAATAATTTTGGTGTTGTGGAGGGGGTTCTGCCCTGGCTGCCACAGATGAAAATAATGCTACCAAGACATGATCTGCTTGGGGAGGAAAGGTGGCTAATCTCTCAAAGGAGAAGGGCCAAGAGTCTTTTTCTCAATGGGCTTTTATTGGGTTCATTCTGCACATGGATACAGTTAAAGCTCATTAATCATTGTCAGGCAGTAAGGGTCAAACAATAGATAACAAAGAACCCATTTGAGTTCTGAGGGCCTATTTTGAGTCAGGGTCAGATAGCTAAAGAGCTGTAAAACTTTGAGGAACAAACTCACTTCTTGCTTGGACCCTTATCTAATTGAGGGCATTCTAAACAAAGCAGGTTTCACAGGATTTTACATATTCTTTCTTAGGCCTGATTGCCCTAGGAAACCCACCCTTTCCAGCATGGGGCAATACTTACCACCAGCATTGTCGCAGGCTTAAGGCATTGTCTCAGGTTTAAGTCAGGCAGGGGAAGTAAGGCAGCCAAAAGATTAGGAGACTTCATGCAGACAGAATGAGGACTCAGGCTATGTCAAAATAGCTGGGGAGCGAGGGTCCATCACCCCCTCTTTTCTGCAGCCCCCAGAGTCCTTCCTTGAGGGCCTCCCAAGTGATTGTGTCTGGCTTAGGTTGTCCTTGCTCTGAGGGGTCTTACCCATCATTGACTAACTGACCAAGCACTGGGGGCCAAAGATGGATGAAGTAGAAGCAGTGCTCCTGCCAGGGAGATAAGCTTTGTCTCCTTAGTGGCTCACAGTTGGAAGGTCGCTCACTCAGCCTTAGCCATTGGGGGTTTACAGCTCCTGAAGCCAGGCAGAGCGGTTCCCAACACTGTGTTGCAAAATGACTTCTAAGAAATGATGTATCAATTCTTGTATGTTACTGCTTCATCTCACCCTGCCCAGAGTACCACTAAGGGAGAGTATGAAAATATAGGAAGTACAGATGGTGCACATGAGCTAAGATGATGGTTTTCTCATCTCGAATAAAAGATGCTTCTGTGGGTAACAGTGAAGGTGGACTCTTCCCCACT
Source organism: Carollia perspicillata (assembly GCA_004027735.1). Taxonomy (NCBI): domain Eukaryota; kingdom Metazoa; phylum Chordata; class Mammalia; order Chiroptera; family Phyllostomidae; genus Carollia; species Carollia perspicillata. The sequence goes on along the minus strand of PVKM010003576.1, from coordinate 19,891 downwards.
TTAAAAGTTGAAGAAATTGGGTTTGCTGAGAACTGAATGGTTGCCTGAAGTCAGCAAAGCCTCAGCCATGTGCTGTGGGTTCTTGCCCTAGTCTATCCTAACTTTAGAATTATCAAGAGAAGGGCAGAATACTTCCTGCTTTTAAAGTATCATTGGAGTGAATCCTTCTTTAATATTTAGTAATTCTGCGAACCTCAGGAAGTCTATCTATTCAGTGTCCATGTGTACAAACTTTAAAAATACAACTTATTCATTTTATGTAAACAGTAAATATAACAGCAATGTTATATTTAAGATATTGTTATGCATGTTTATTTGCTAGTAAAATAATTATTGCAGTACTTCCAGAATTCAGAAATGTTCATCTGCATATAATTTTCTGTCAAAAATTAAATGCTGCATTTTTTCCTACCAGTGAAAGTGGAGGACCCCTTTGTGAAAAAACACGCACAGTATCTCACTGTGTTGAACCAGAGGCTCAGCTGGCCCAATGTTCTATCCCTAAGAAGCCTAAAAAATTATTACTAGAGGGTTGCGTGTTCTCAATCTTAAAAATTTTAGCATGTAGTACCAATAACATTAGGTACTCCCAGTAACACAGTCTAGCTGTACATTCCACGGGATTACTTAAGCATTTCTTAGACTTAGTTATTTTACTATCGTATGCTATCTTTTGGATTGAAGAACCCAGAAAATTACTAATCATCATAATAATAATTCAAAATAATGATTCATCCCTTGCAGTTGTTTGAAACTACCTCTTTCAAGTTATATCCTTCCCCTGAAAATGATAGATGATTAATAGATATTCTAAGAGCACAATCTAATTCTCCTGTTTCAGGACTTGAAGAGGAAGACCATGGCAACTCAATCTCTATATAAAATGGTTTAGTTAACCTGGACCAGTTATAACTTCATTGTTTTCTTTCTAATTTTGAGAGCATTTTGTCTCATTTCAAAGCCTGTCTAGTCGCTTTATCACTTTGGCTAACCTTCACCGGAGGTTTTTTGAATCTGTTTCGCCTTCCCTGGTGCGTGTTGACAGATTCCTACAGGTGTGGAAGCAGCTGGGCCTCTGAGTGTGAGTGAAGGATGGGTTCTGGGGTTGCTGCTCATCGTGTCTCATTTTCTGGGATGTCTTGACCCTTTTGGTCATGGTAGCAGATTAAGTTGATTTCCTCAGATAATTGCTTACAGTGTCTGCTCAATCCCTGATATCAGTGAAAACTGAAGATTTAAAGAACAGTCTCAAAACTTAGATTATTGTTTCCTAAATACCTTATCATGTATGTCTCGGATTAGCCTTTTCCAGTGGTTTATAGATGCCATCCTCCTCCTTCCATAGAGGCTGGACTGCTCCGTCCTCTCCGTGCTACCTTTTCCCTCCCAGCTTTGCTCTCCTACTCAGTTCTAATTCATCCTGCAGATCTTTGCTCTTCCCTGGCTGGCCCACTGCTCAGTGTCACCATCAAAGGACGGCCTGGCACCATACACCTCTGTTTCAGATGTGCCTCATTTGAGTAAAACACTACACTCTAAGCTCCACAGGGGGAGGGATTATATTTGCTTTCTTTTGCTCCCTGTTGTATCATTATTATACAGCTCAGGGCCGGCCTAGCATGCAGCAGGTCCTCACTGGTAAGTGAATAAGTAATTTCCACATACACAAATCCAGTTCGCAGTCTCTCTTGGAATATTTGTAACTACAAATCCCCATTACACTTCTATCAGGGATTTCTTTTCACTATCTTGAACTCCTCTTGTGGAAGAAAAAATATGATTATTACATTCCCTACTCCAGGATCATTCCTTCTAGTGGTCATATTCTCAGTTGTCCTGCCTCAGAACTTTAGAGTAACCTTTGATGTGTTCCTCTCTTTCCTTTCCTAAATCGTGTTGGTTAAAGTTGCAGTTAATTTTCCTTTGCTGTGATTTGAATCTCCTCATGCTTCCCCTTCCCACTGCCACTAGGAAAGTTCAAGTTCTCATTCCTTCACCTCTGAACTAATACAACAAATCTCCATGTGAGCCTCAGGTATTGACGTTGCCCTTCTATTCTGCCAGGCTGTCGGGTGAGCCTGTTTTAATGGCACTTTCTTTGTCGAATTGCCCTGTTCATTGATCAGACAGACAGCATTTAGTAGATGTTTATAGTATTCACAGAAGCGTGAACAAATAACTTAAAAATAAAACTGTCTGCAAGAGTTAAAAATGAGGACAGACACTGTTTGTACCTAATCGCTGTCCATAAGAGGTCAGGGATTATTTGGGCTGCCTGTAATCTACTCTCCTATTGCTCTGTTCTAATCTGTTAGATGTTCATTTAGTTCCATTTCATATTCTTCCTTTAGTTCTAAACTGACATAGATGTACATAAATCTAACATGGGTCCCAGAAAAAATACATTACAGAAAAAAAAATACCAGTTACATGGGTACTTCGGTTTTCATTCTTTCCTTCTCCTGACCCATTTCCTACACAGATCATAGAATAAAATAGGATGTTTGTGTGCAGAAAGCATCTGTTTTAGGGTGGTATTCATCTGGTAGATCTACAGACGAGCATATTTCACCAAAGGAACAGAGAGAAAAACACCCCCAGAGTGCAGCGTGAGGCCAGAGCACTGTGGCCAGGGTGGCCAGGAGGAGTTTCATGGAGGATGTAGGGCTACGGGTCAAAGGATAGACAGGATTTGAAAAATGGGAGAGGACTCACCGTGAGGTACAAAAATTAATAGAAACTGAAATTGGAAGATATATTTCAAGGATGGTAAGTAGGCCCACTTGATCCATATGGAGAAATAGATTAGATTGGAAAATAGGTAAATTAGCACAGATTGTGGCTGGCTTTGGTTCCAGTTGTTTTGGTTAGGACTCTTTTTGGTTGTAGTTTCCAATGGGAGCTAGGGAAGTTTTTTTGTTTGTTCTTACTTAGTTGTTTGGATTATGAACGATGGTATAATGTCTTAGAGAACGTGAGAAGAGAGGGTCTGCTGGCTCTCATAAGGGCTGGGATTTACTCCTGTTCTGGCTGCCATACAGCTTCACTGCCTTTCTCTTTATGAAGACTGGCTCATCAACCTCAGCTTTTCTCTAGGTCCCACAGTAGGAAGAAAATACACATGTAACACTGCTCATGTTTTTATAATTTTTACCTCTTTAGGCACCCAGACAATAGGATCCCTCTCTTTTCCTTTATCTTGTTCCAAACTTCCAGCAAAAATAATGGTATCAGAAAGACTCACACAACAAAAACATAGCTTTTAGGAGCTACCCCCGAGACCACGTGAAGCAGTGATAAAAAGAGCTTCCAAGAAAGGAGGCTGGGCAGATAACCTAACCAATGCCATCTACTTTCTACCTCTGCCCAGAATAGACAACTGGTCTGTTGTATTCAAAACACCTTCCCCAAGTCTTTCATTTTATATAATCCAGCATACCTCACTGTCCTCTTCCCTGACTGGATATAACTCAATTATTATCTGTTTCAGTAGCATGGGGACTTGGAGCTTTATTTATTATGTCAGAAATCTACAAACTTGGATCTGCAAGGCAGAGTTGCTTGAGAGAGCTTTAAGTGGTGTGGCAACCAAACTTCAAAGAGAGAAGCTCCATTCACCTCTTCCTATAAATCCCTCTATTAATTTTTGACCTTCCTCTCCCCATCCCCAGGCTGACCAGTTACTGTTCAGTGGACCCAAGTCTTCTCTTCTGTTCCCAGTTACCAATCCAAATGAAAATTGCTTTCTCCATTTCTTGTGCTTAAGCCAGTTGTTAAATGATCGACTGATTTCACACTGCAGTTTTTATTATTTACCTCTGTAAAGACAATTTTGCCAAAATAAGCATATGGATTTGGACTTGCTTTTTAAAAATTTGTATTGATTTGAGAGAGGGAGAGGGGGAGAGAGAGATAAAGAAAAAGAAAGGGAAAAACATCAATTTGTTGTTTTACTTATTTATGTATTCATTGGCTCATTCTTTTTTACAATATTTTATTTTTTTAATTTTAATTGTTGTTCAAGTACAGTTTTCTGCCCTTTCCCCCGACTCCAGCCGAAGCCCCCCAGCTCTCCCCACTTCCTTCCTGTTTCCACCCCCCATCATTATTGTCCATGTGTCCTTTATACTTGTTCCTGCAAACCCTTCATGCTTTTCCCCTGAAATTCCCTCCCTTCTCCCCTCTGGTCACTGTCAGCCTGTTCTGAATTTCAGTCTCTTTGGTTATGTTTTGATTGTTAGTTTGTTTTTTTGATTAGGTTCCTGTTAAAGGTGAGATCATATGGTATGTGTCTTTCATCACCTGGCTTATTTCACTTAGCATAATGCTCTCCAGTTCCATCCATGCTAGGAGCTCCATTCTTAAATGTGCCCTGGCCAGTGATCGGACCTGCAGCCTTGGTGTAGCAGAATGATGTTCCAACTGAGCTACCTAGCCAGAGCCTGGACTTCCTTTAAAAACAACCAACCAAACAAACAAACTCTCAAACTCATCCAAAGAAATACAATAAAAAACTTGGAGTCCAAACTCTAAATTTTGACAACCTGTCTTTACAGGCAATGGGAAGTCACCAATTGATCTCTGATCAGGTAATAACATACTCGTGATGACAGATCAGCCGTGGCACAGGTGCCTGGAGGCAGAAAAAAAAACTTATCAAAAAGCTTATCAAAATTGGTGAATTTTCATATACCTATTTTAATATTGAAGATGGAAGAAAATATGCAACATTCTCTGTATAAGCATAAGCTTTATTATTTCAAGAAAAGTAAAAACACAACTGAAATGCAAAACAAGATTTGTGCAGCATATGGAAAAGGTGCTGTGACTGATCGAATGTGTCAAAAGTGGTTTGTGAAGTTTTGTGGTAGAGATTTCTCAGTGGACGATACTCTATAGTCGGGTAGGTTAGTTGAAGTTGATAGCAATCAAATCGAGACATTAATTGAGAACCATCAACATTATACCATGTGGGAGATATTGGACATACTCAAAATATCCAAATCAATAAAGTTATCGGAGAAAATGAAAAATGAGTTTTAAAAGGCCTCAGAGACTACGCAAATTGTGGCTATTTGGGGAGGCATTATACACTACTTTTCCATGGTTTAAACGCATTTCCCCAATTTTCTACATTGTGTATTTATTTATTTATTTCTGTATTGAAAACAAATGTCCATACAGCACGAAACAATAGATCTGACTTGAAATAGGCATGGTGGCAGTGGCGGGGAGCTGGCCTCTTCTGCCGACAGCTCGCATCGTTCTGTAAATATGAGCAAATGCTGCCTTTCTCCACATGTATTAGTGATGAATTCCAGAGAACAGCTAGGTTTCTGGTTGGCCTCCTGTAAACTGAGTTCCTCTGAAGTCTTTATGGTTAATAATATGAAACATTCTTTCTGGAGACTATTAGCTGCTTTGAATTAATTTGGTCAGAGCAACACATCACATAAAGTAGCATCTGTGTAGTGACTTTTACCCAGAGGACCCGAGGAAGTAACACAAAACTCTACTTTGCCTGATAGTGATAATTAAAGCCATTATGGATGGGGCAGTGAAGGTCTCTAAGAATACACCTTGTTAGCTGGTAGTCAGCTTAGGAGTTACTGAGCTTCATACACCCTTATGGTTATTCTGGATGTGGGCTATCTTTAGTGCAAATTTCTAGACTCGTGTGAATAGAAACATGGAAGCTTTGGGAGGCCCACTTCATGCTGTATCAGTTTAAGGTGGGAAGAAACGAGGGGACATTATAGTTTTTTTTTCCAGCAGTTCAACGGCAGGAATGACTTATTCATGCCCTTAAAGTTCTATTCATCGGGCATCTAATATGTGTCAGGCAGTGGTCTCAGTGCTTGAGATGCTTTAGTGGCAAAACGGGAGCATTCGTGGTGATGGACCGTGTTAGGAGACGGTAATACGAGGGAATAAAACAGAGGATGTGGTGTTCTGGGGAGAAGTCAGTTGTAATTTTAAATTGGACAATATTTAAGAAAAGACTTGGAGGAAAACAGGGAGTAAGCCAAAACGAGGGCTGGGGAGTGCATTCTGTCAGGAGCGGGCCAATGCATAGGCCCTTCCACGGAAGCCTGCCTGGCACGTTCAAGTAATGGCGGGGAGGACAATGCAGCTAAACTAGAATGAGCCCAGTTTCACATTTGAAATAGTGATATTCTAGAAAAAGCTACTGTTTCAGTTGCCAATAATTTTTTGACGTATTGGTAATAGTCTCCGACAGGCACCTCATCCATCACCACTCCAAGGTGGGGCTGACCCAGCCAGAAGGGCCTCTCTTGGCCACACTGCACACATGCTCCAAGACCAGGGCTCTCTTCTGATCAGAGGGCTTCAAACATTTTACCAGCAGTGCTGAAACACCCAAAAGCTGTTTTGTGTTTTTTTTTTTCTTCAAGTAATGCTCTTAACGTTTTAGTTATAGATGTAGATGAAGGCTTAGTAAAGATTCCAAAAATTTGATTCGTATAGGTATGGAGATTCTGCTCATTATCTCGCATTTAAATCATCCCATTTCAGTTGCCTTAGCAACCTACACAATGTTCTCATTTGCTTTTCAATAAGCCAATGGATGAATGGAGTTTTTGTTCGTGTGTTTATGAATTTCTATCACCTGATACTTGATGTCTCTCTGGCATGCGTACTGTGCCAAATAACTGTCTTTATATTCTTAAAATCCGTGTAACTAAAATTAAACTTTAGTTTTTGTAAAATCTAAATTTTTAATGAGAAAATACTCAACTTATGAATAGTTGGAAAATCTGTGTAAGCTTGTATTGTGAAAAATGCTTTTATTTTCATTATAATTAATTTCCAAGGCTCTGCAAACTTGGCAAGCTGACTCATCTATCAGAGTGCACCCACACAGGCCTATTTGTGAATGCCTTGAGGAAGAAAAAGGCCTGATGACAAATCTAGGTTTCATAGAGTTCATTGCCTCACACTCACATGCTTGCTCCTCCCAGATGCTGTCTCAGAGCTTATTTTCTCTTACTTTACACATAATTCTCGAGGTTCATAGCTCATTAAGGTGGGCGTGGGCGTGCGTCCACAACATGGTGGGCAAACACAGTGACGCCCGAGTTCAACTCCCAGCTGTCTGACCTTGAGCAAACCACTTCTCTGTGCCTCAAATTTCGTCGTCTGAAGAATGGAAATAACACCATATTATCCCATGGAGGTATTTTAAGGACTAAAGGGAAGAATATGTGGAAAACACTTAAGAGAAGTAACTGCCATATATTAGGTGAATTTAAATGACTGCTCTTTTTATAGACGGGATTAGCAATAGTATTGACAAGTGACAGTCTAAGAATAAAAAAGGAAACAGAAAAATAAGCATAAATGTAAGAGTGCACAATGCTTAGTTACCTGGGATGTTCTGGCACTAATGCTAGAAGCCCTCTGTGCTTTTTCAGTCCCTGAGGGCGTTGGCCTGCCTTAGTTCCGTGTAACAGCTCTTGTTGTTGACTGTCTTGGCTTTCTAAGTCAAAGTTAAATTACTTTCAGCATTGTAACACATTTTGGAATTACCTTTATACAAAATGATTCAATTTTAAAGGTGCAATTGTTTATAATGATGCACATCTCAGCGACCCAGAAAATTTGATTAAATCTTAATGATCACTACTTGAAGGTTCTGGATCGCTGAGGCTTTGTAGAATTCTTTCTTTCTTTCTTTCTTTCTTTCTTTCTTTCTTTCTTTCTTTCTTTCTTTCTTTCTTTCTTTCTTTCTTTCTTTTTCATTAATAGGAACAACTCAATGTCTGGATCATTTAGGGATTTTTAAAATCCAGTTTGGGTACCTGGCACATAGAGGGAAAGCAACAGATAATCACTAGATGAATGAATGAGCAGCCAATATTTCCATATTGTGTGTGTGAGAAGTTTTTCATGTCTTTACCTACACTCCTCTCACTGCCTCACGTCATTTGTAAACAGGGGCAAACCTAAGAGAGGCTCTAAGTTTGCTGTAGCAAGTAAGTGACTCTCCATCCCAGCTTGACCCCAGTACAGTCCTAGCTAACCTTTGCTGTCCCAGTGTCCCCTCTTCTTGGAGATATTTTACTATCAACAAGGTGCCAGTAAATTTTATGGTTACTCTAATTAAAATTATTATGCTCCTACCAAACTTCTTGAGATAAAACTTTAACAATCACTCCATCTCTCTCCATTTCTCCCTTCTTCTCTTTTGCTCTTTCTCTTCGTGTTTCTTCTTTCTTAGGATGACTCGTCTAATAGGGAGTTACACCTGTATCTTTCAAGCAACACAGGATGTGAAAACACTGCTTGAAACAAAAGTTCATTTAGGAAATAATTGTCATGCTTTTATAGGTTTGAATATTATGTTCTGTCCTATGATTAAGTTGTAGAAATTTCATGCTTCTCAAAAATAAGATCATCTCTTCGAGAACACACACAGTCTTATTATATGAAATGATGTAATCCTGTATAATTTATGCCCCATGCTAGCCATACTCTCCTTTTTTATTCTTCTTCAGTTGGAACATCCAAAGTCTCAATTAAAAGGCATGGTGGATACTATGGTAGTGCCTGGGAAAAAGATGATTAATGGGGTTTGGCCAAACTCCAAGGCAGATGCAGCACACCCTTTAGGCGGCAGCTGTTGTGGTAACGACCACAGGCTTTAGAAGGGAGCATCGTGCCTGATATCAAGTGAGAGACAAACCAGGCTGCTTGCAGCCTGAACACTGATTTTCGCCTACTCTTTAACGTAATGTTCAATGGGTGCACTTGGGGTAGTAGTTACCCTATTTTTTTTTTTTTGGTTATTATTTGCTTTAAAAGAGAAGGGATGATAATAACCATGGGATAGAGATAAAAAAGGTGTGTGTGTGAAATAAGCCCCGCACATTGTAGGACGGTTCACACCTGACTTCCTCCTAACCTCATCAGTAGCCCCAGTCACAGTGAGAACCCCACACTCCCTGGCATGTTTGCAGAAACTGCCCTCGTACCCAGTAAATGCCTGATTGTGGTCAGAGGAGACATAACCTAGAAGTGCATACATTCATGTCTCCTGCACTGGAAAAACTTTGATAAATAGAGGCTTAGAAATGATGTTAGTACACCTGACCTTCTCAGAATGAGTGGTTAGTAAACCTGACTGCCCAGAATGAGTGACTCAACTTTGCTGGAAAAAGTAACAGTCCCAATCGTGGATCTCGCAGACACCTGACATTGTAACAAGGACATCCATGTGAGAGTGTAGACAGCAAAGCACAGCCAGTCAATACCTTAGATAAACAATTCAAGGTCAGGGTCCCAGTAACATCATTTGCCTGTAGGTGCTGCTTCCACAGAGTCAATAAACCCCACATTCGAAATTCAAGGCTTTATCCTGACAACAGAAGAAGAGCAAGGGAGGATTAAATTATTTCCCAATTTCCGATATGTTTAGTGCCTTTTTATTCTTTCTGTTTTATTTCTAACCTATTGCATTTTAACAAATTCTTGGTGTAAGGGAATATGAATTTTTATAAAAATGAATTTTACATCACGAAAAACCCTTTTTCTTCATGCAGCAAGAATTAGTGATCTTTGAGGAATATTAGAAATAGTTGGCTTTTTAATATTAATAACCTCTTCTTGATTTATCATGTATCAGTATACTAAACAGAGGCTGGAAAGTCTTTGGGACTGACTTACTTGCATATGTGATATACTCTCAAATTTCTCACATTGCATTCTTTTGTGCATCCTTTCTCCTGTGGTCATCCGATTTAATTAAAGTCACCGAGTGGCCGCCAGAAACATAAATGAAAAAAAGAGTGTGGTGCAAAGTGTGGGCCCTGTCTTCAGGTTAGGAATCAAATGAATAGCAAAGGAATGCTGGTTCTCCATCTCCGCAGTTCCTGGAGTGCCCAAACAGGTTTTACAAACCATGTGAATTGGTTCTGTGTGTACAGTAAGGCCGAAGGGGTGGCTGAGACTAGTGTATTTTTGAGGTTTTTTTTTTTTACTTTCTAAATAATCTTATCCCCTTTCTTATGGGAAAGAAAATGTGATGCCCTAGGTTTCCATTAAATTAAGTGTTCACATCCACACTGAAGCTGCACCAGTTGGTCAAACTCTCCCCGAGTGACTGTCAGCCCAGGTTCCCATGTTTTCTTACCTAGTGAGTCTGCTTTGTTCAGTGGCTACTTATTTTCTCCACATTTTCATGTTATTGTTATCCAGTTGGCTTTTCTGTTGATATTGTCAGTAGTAGGAGTTAGAACTTCTCAGTCTGACATGTATTTCTCTGCTGAAATTTCAAATTGCTCTACTAAAATTACTCCACATGCATGCTGTAGGTTTGTTAGAAACCTTTAGGAAGATTCTAAACTATAGAGTTCAGAATTTCACTAATAATGTAGACATTTTCTTCAATAAATTGTGCAGTATAGAATGGGAAAGGCTAGTTTCTTAAAGGAAGACCTCACATGGCTTTTTCAGAAAAGCCATTGTTAGTTTAAAATTATATTCAGAGAGGATATAGGAGGATTGGATTCGTTTAAAGAAATGCAAATTAAAAGCACACTGAGATAGCACCTCACACCTGTCAGAATGGCCATCGCCAATAAATCAGCGAACAAGTGCCTGCAAGGTTGTGGAGAAAAGGGCACCCTCGTGCACTGTTGGTGGGAATGCAGACTGGTGCAGCCGCTGTGGAAAGCAGTATGGAGACCTCAAAACACTAAAAATGGAACTGTCTTATGACCCAGCAATTCCACTTCTGGGAGTTTATCCAAAGAAACCCAAAACACTCATTCAAAAGAATGTATGCCCTCCTATGTTCATTGCAGTGTTATTCATAATCACCAACAAATGGAAGCAGCCCAAGTGTCCATCCGTAGATAAATGGATAAAAAGGCTGTGGTACATTCACACAATGGAATGCTACTCAGCCATAAAAAAGAAGGAAATCTTACCCTTTGGGACAACATGGATGGACCCAGAGAGTGTTATGCTAAGTGAAATAAGGCAGTCAGAGAAAAACAAGTACCGTATGACTTCACTTATATGTAGAACCTAATAAACAACGTGAACTAACAAGCAAAACAGAAACCAACTCATAGAGAAAGAGCAGGCTGACAGCTGAGGGCAGGGGTGTAGAGGGACTCAGGAAAGAGAAAATGAAGAGAAAGAACTCATGGGCACAACAGCATGAGCATTGCCCAGGAGAGACTGGGCTGGGAGGAGGTGGAGGGAGGTAGGGGGATAACTGGGGATGGAAGGAGACTGGACTTGGGGAGGTGAGCACCCAGTACCGTGTACAGAGGACGTGCTGTGCAATTGTGCGACTGAAACCTGTATACTTTTGTTAAGCAATGTCACCCCAATACATTCAATAAAATAAATAAATACAGTTTAATCATAAAACATATGGATGAAAGTTAATTAAATGCATCTAAGAGAAATCTCGGCATGGTGTTTATCTTTTGGCTGAAGTTGAGCCTTCAGAGCCTGCAGTCCTTTGCTGCCCTGTTTAGAGCAGGGCCACTTCAGGTCAGCTCCCGCCCTCACCAGGTCCTGCTGAATCCAGGTCAGTGTCCAGGGGAATCAGCCTGCTCTGCTGGTGGATTTTCTGGCCATAATTTATACATGCTCATTTTTTTTTGCAGTGTCAGACCAAGCATATTTATATTATAATTTATTTTTTATTATTGTAACCCCTTCAATTTGGAGCAAATATAAATTATTCCTGATGGACTTTCCTAAGGACAGAAGGAAATTATTTTTTGTTGAACTAGTACGTTAGTATATTTTTCCCCTCTTTCAAGTAGCAGATTGCTACAAGAAACTGATACTCAATATTCATTATCTGGGTTAGTTCACTAGATCAAGATGTCGGTATGTAGTGTGGAAAGGCGGGAAGAGTTAGGGAGTTAGAAACAGGTTGATACAAGCTGCCGAGAAAAAAAATCAAATGAGGCCACTTATGTTTTAAATCACGAATGTGTTTTCAGTGAAAATATTTTCTAATGAGTCACAGGAGAATGTTGTCAACTCTGACTACATCTGCTGAAAATCAAAATGTGAGTGGTTATGTAGCACGGATTCTGGCAGGGCTCTATGCTGTGTGACGTGAAACCAAGTTCCCATTAAATGACGATACTTTCGTATTTTTCTAGCTCTAAAAGTAGTTTCCTGACTTTTAAAAATGTCAACAGCATTTGTTCTCCTCCACATTACATGGATACATTGGCATCATGCCTAATATGATTTCCAGAATAAGTTTCTTAAATAATTTTTGATGGGATGATAATTGTTTAATGTCAGCATGCAAAGTCCCGCCATAGTTTAAACAAAATTAAACAAGAGCAAATACAAAGAGGGGGGTTTGTATAATTACTGGAAAAGCATAGATGGAAGGAATACTTAGGTAGTTGGATCTGAAAAACAGACACCTAGGGCTTCCAAATATTATAATATAATTACAAGGATTCCTTGCCTCGTTCTCTGATGTTGCTTGACTTTCATGTTTCTGAATTTATGTATCAGAATAGCAGCATATTTATCTATGTATATCTAGTTTTTTGTGTGCTTTTATATTCTCTACTTAAAAAAGTTGAAAGTGCCTCCCAGATAACGTTAAGTTAAAGGAGTTCATCATCACCAAGCCCTTATTATATGAAATGTTAAAAGGACTTACGTAAGAAAAAGAAGAAGATCAAAACTATGAATAGTGAAATGACAACAAACTCACAGATGTCAACAACTGAACCTTAAAAAAAAAAAACAAGAACAAACTAAGCAAACAACTAGAACAAGAACAGAATTCACAGAAATGGAGATCATCACAGGGAGGGTTATCAGTGGGGAGGGGGAGACGGGAGAATGAGGGAAAAGGCACAGGGAATAGGAAGCATCATTAGTAGGTACAAAATAGACGGGGGAGACTAAAAATAGTATAGGAAATAGAGAAGCCAAAGAATTTACATGAATGACCCATGGACATGAACTAAGGGGGAGAATGCTGCTGGGAAAGGGGGTGTGGGGTAGAGGGGAGGAAAAAATGGGACGACTATAATAGCATAATCAATAAAGTATACTTAAAAAATACAACTGACCTAATGCATATCATGTGCAAAACAGCATCATTACTAAATTATATACTGATCCAGATACAAGGTAAAATAAAGTCATGCTAGCTCTCTTGCATAAACAATCTGCTAATATAAGGACTTCTGTTTAGCAAAAGCCATGAAAAGAGACTTAGTGTGCATTCGTGCCCTGGATATCATGTTGAAGGCAATCACACCTAAGTCCAGGATGGTAATATAGTATGCAAAGTATTTCTGGTCACCTTCTCTCTTAACAGTGTTATTGTTAAGATGCCTTAGAGGTGTTCTAAATTGTGAACTGGGTTCAGACTTACTTCAGTGAGCATCTGCCCTTTTTATGTTAAATTGTAGACTTTTTTTCTGACTTGATTAGCATCAATTCTAATAAATACTCACCTCTTTGTGTAAGAGTGGAAGAAGTTAGAAAATGCTCACATGGGTGGTTTTCATTTTGGAATTAAACTGAGGGATACAACTTGCATTCTCCTTCTTTGTTCTAGCACTTTCTTCTTAGAAAATAATGTCAAAACCAAACGTAGACTTTAGACAGAAAAACACCTGAGATCAAATATCATTCCCCTATTCACAAACATAGAAATTTCATATCCTCTTTTATCCTAGAGAACTGGTACCTTCCTTCTCTATTTTCATGAAGACAAATGAGATACCACAGTTAACATTGGTCACACAGTAAACACTCAATGGAAAGTAGTTATTATTTTTCCAGGTATACACAGCTGAGCCTGGGGACTTACAATTGACCTAAGTGAAATGTGGCAGAATCTACGGCTCAGATTTCCTAGGAATAAGAAGCCTTGGATTGAGGGTCTTTTCCTGCATACTTCTAATATCAGAAACCCAGTATTTCAACAAGCACAGGGAAACACGGCAGGTACCAGCAGTGCCACAGGTGGACTGCACTGCTTTTCCCACTCTTTAACCAGCCGCTACAGTGAGCGAGGGGAAATGCAGGAGAGGGGGCGAGTGGCCCACCACCTCATTGTGGTCAGGCATCTTTGCTGGCCACGGGAGGCCTTTCCTTTACCATTTTGTCCCAAAACTTCAACCAAAACTTTTTTCAAAAGTATCTATAGGATTCTTGGGAAAAGGGGAATATATTCTTGGGAGGGGAGTTTATCTATGTGTATGTGCACACAAACACACGCCTTGTTTATCCCATTGCAGTTCGTGGACTCAGCATGCGTGCCTCACACCCACTGCACTGTGCCACCAAGGATGTCTACTGGCAATTCTCAAACCTTCTGCAAAATACCGCATTAGGGAGAACTGTTTGGTACATCTGGTAAATTATAGACTGGCAGGCTCTTATTATATTACATATATTATGTAATTATTTGTTCATTATTTAGAAATTAGCTCTCTGGATAAACCTGCCCTTTTTATTCCAGGTCAGATTTCTAAAAAGGTAACACTTACAAAATAGCACAGTATTATAAAAACCATTCCAAAGTGAGAATGTAGTTCAGTATCCAAAACCTTGAATTTAAACTTAGTTATCAACACAAATATTGTGGACTGGGTGGGGCAGTATAAGGGGACTAAATGGTAATGGAAAAAATACAATAAAGATCAAATTTAAAAAGAAGTACGTACAATTTAGTCAATGTTTTCCTTAAGAAAATTCACTTCGATGTAGCACTATGGGAATTTTCAGTCATGACGAGGAGATCCTTTCCTCTATTAATCCCTTGTGTAAAACTCCAAAGCCATCACTAAGTATGGTTTTTATATATTAGCTTAGTCAGCAATGATTAATATTATGTTAGATATTCATTAAGCCAGAAGGATCAGAGTTTAAACCCAAAAAGGTAACAGAATAAATTCTTTTGCAAATATAGTGAAATCTCATGTCTACAGAGGAGTAAAACAGAGGACAAGAGAGGACAGGACCAGCAAGAATTATGGAGGTGCATGGGTTACAGACTATTCATTTACTTCCACTAGTTGAGAAAGTAATAGCAGAAAAGGTGAGCACTTGAGAAAGGGCACTGTGCAGCGGAGAAGGACAGGTCCCTGCAGGCAGACGTCTGGGGTGGAATCCCTGCTCCGTGGCATTTGCTCTCCCACCTGGGATGCTTCTCTTAATCTCTCAGTTTCTTCACTTTCAATCATGGGAATAAAACAATGCCTACTATCTAGATTTGTTGTGAGGATTAAATTAGGTAAACTAATTTAGCATTTAGATAATATAAAATGTTATTTTTTCTATTATTTATGTCACTACTATTGTATTTTATGCATTTATGTAAAAATGTTAATACTGTGCAGGTCAAATAGCACAGTATTTCAAACATTTTTGTTACTGTTATATTTGTTATGGTGATCTGTGTTTAGTTATCTTTGATGTTACTATTGTAATTGTTTGAGGGCACCAGGAACCACACTCCTATAAGATAGCGAACATAATTGGTAAATGTCCTGTGTGTTCTGACTGCTCTACCAAAACCCTCTGTTCCCCATGTCACTTCTGCTCCTTGGGCTTCTCTATTTCCTGAGACACAACAATTTTGAAGTTATGCCAATTAATAACCCTACATTGGCTTCTAAGTGTTCAAGTAAAAGAGAGAGTGTCACATCTCTCATTTTAAATCAGAAGCTAGAGCCCTGGCGGATGTGGCTCAGTGGACTGAGCACTGGCCTGTGAAGCAAAGGGTCTCTGGTTTGATTCCCTGGCAGGGCACATGCCTGGGTTGAGGTCCAGGTCTCCAGTTGCGGGCATGTGAGAGGCAACCACACATTGATGTTTCTCTCCCTCTTTTTCTCCCTCCCTTTCTCTAAAACTAAATAAATAAAATATATTTTTTAAAAAGCTAGAAATCATTACGCTTAGTGGGGAAGGCAGTCAGAAGCTATGATAACAAAGTTGTGAATTGAATACAAAGGAAATTGAAAGTGCTCCTCTAGTGAACAAATGGATGATAAGAAAGTGAAATGGCCTTATTGCTGAGATGGAAAAAGTTGTAGTGGTCTGGATAGAAGATCAAACCAGTCACAACCTTGTCTTTAGGCCAAAGCTGAATCTGAAGCAAGGCTCTAACTCTCTTCAGTCCCATGAAGTCTGAAAGAGGTGAAGAAGTGGCAGAAGAAAAATCTGAAGCTAGTAGAGGTAGGTTCATGAAATTTAAGGGAAGAAGGTATCTCCATAACATAAAAGTGCAAGGTGAAGCAGTATGTGTTGATGTAGAAACTGCAGCAAGCCATCCAGAAGGTCCAGCTGAGATAATTAATGAAGGTGGCAACCTTAGACAACAGATTTTCAATGTAGGTGGAAAAGTCTGGTATTGGAAGAAGACGCCACCTAGGACTTTCATAGCTAGAGAGAAGTCAGTGCCTGCTTCGAAGCTTCAAAGGACAGGCTGACTTTCTTAGGGCCGAATGCAGCTGGTGACCTTAAGTTGAAACCAGTGCTCATGAACCATTCTAAAAATTCTAGGGCCCTTAAAATTTTCACTGAATTAAACTCTACCTGTACTCCATAAATGGGACAACAGAGCCTGAATGACAGCACATATTATATGTTTACAACATGGTTTGCTGAATATTTGAAGCCCACTTTTGCTACCTACTAATCAGAAAAAAAAAAAGATTCTTTTCAAAACATTATCGCTCATTGACAGTGGTCGCCAAAGACTCTGACAAAGATGTTGAATGAGATTCATGCTGCGTTCACGCCTGCTAATACCATGCTCATTCTGCAGCCCGCAGATCAAGGGGAATTTCGACTATCAAGACTTGTTATTTAAGAAATACATAATGTATGGCTATAGCTGTCATGGATGGTGGTTTCCTGAATGGGTCTGGGCAAAGTAAATTGAAAATCATCTGGAAAGGATTCATCATTCTCGGTGTGATGAAGAACATTTATGGTTCATGGAAAGAGGTTAAAATATCAACATTTCGAAGTTTGGGAGAAGTTGAGTCCAACACTCACGAATGACTTTGAGAGGCTCAAGACTTTATTGGAGGAAGTAATTGGGAATGTGACAGAAATAGCAAGAGATCCAGAATTAGAAGTGGAACCTGAAGGTGTGACTGAATTGCTGAAATGTCATAAAACTCGAAGGGATGAGGAGTTGCTTCTTACGGATGAGCTAAGAAAGTGGCTTATTAAAAGGGAATCTACTCCTGGTGATGCTGTGAAGGTTGTTGAAATGACAGGAAAGGATTTAGAATGCTACACAAACTGAGTTGATAGAGCAGCAGCAGATCTGAGAGGACTGACCCCAGTCTTGAAAGGAGTTCTGCTGTGGGCGAAGTGCCGGCACACAGCATCACATGCTACAGAGAAGCCTTTGTGAAAGGTAGAGTCAACTGATGTGGCAAACTGCATCGTTTTCTTTCTTTAAGAACTTGCTGCAGCCACCTCAGCCTTCAGCAATCACCCCCCAGATCAGTCAGTAACCTTCAAAATAAGACCCTCACCAGGAAAAAAAAATTGTGACTTGCTGAAGCCTCGGACAATGGTTAACATTTTTAGCAATGAAGTAATCTACTAACTAAGGTATGCATCGTCTTTAAGACATAATGCTATTGCACACTTGACAGACTATAGTGCATAAATTGTCGCAGTGAAGTGACTTATTTCCACAAGTCTCATAAAAATTATTCTCAATATTTTATGACCTTCTACCTATAGAAGGTCATAAAATATTCTTGATTCATTAATTTAATAAATATTTATCAAATGCCAGTAATGTCCTAGGTATTATTGTAAGGGGAATTTATTGGGGTATAAAACAGACAAAAGTTTGTCCTTTGGAGTTTATATCCTAGCAAATGGAAACAAAAAATAAGCAAGATAGAATATGATATATTAAATGACGGCAAGTGCTATGAAGAGAAACAAACCAGGGAAAAAGAAGGACCATGTGGGGACAGAGAAGTGACAATTTCACACTGATGGCCAGGGAAGGTCTTAGTGAGAGCATTAGACGAAATGAGGGGGCGGGCCGTGCGACACCTGAGAGAAGCACTCCAGACAGCCATCACTGCAGGTTTTGGGAGTGTTGTAGCCTGCTGGAGAGCAGTGAGAATGGGAGACACTGGCGGGTGACTGGTTAGGGGTCGGGGTAGGGTAGATAGGCAGTTCATCTAGGTCATTGCAAGGGTTTTGCCCTTTACTCTTGAGTGAGCTGGAAAGCCACTGGAGGGCTGGGAGCTAGGGTTGAACACTTTGACTGTGTTTTTGACAGGATCCTATTGATTTCTCTACAGAGCAGTGCTGTGCAATGTAATTCTCTGAAACGGAAATGTTCCATGATCCGTGCTGTCCAGTGTCATAGCCACCGGTTCACATGGCTGTTGAATGCTTGCAATGTGGGGAGTGCAACCAACAAGTGAATTTTTAATTTTAGTTAACATATTTAAACAGACACCTGTGGCTAGTGTTTAAACAGCACAAATCTAATGTTGCTAACTAGATCAAATATCTGTGTGTGTGTGCATGTGTGAGGTCTGTCCAGACAGAAGGTATCCAGCCATGTATTATGAAATAGAGATGTTTATTGAAGAATATACAAGAAACATTGTACATAGGACAATGACACTTCAGTCCCTTCCAAAGTAGGCACCTTGGGACCTCACACAGTTCTCCCAGTCACCATCAGCTGCCCTGTCATATTTTCCTGAATATCACTGATGGTCTGAAATCTCTTCCCTTTCAAAGGTGATTTTAATTTTGGGAAAATCCAGAAGTTGCAGGGTACCTAGTCTGGGCTGTTGGGAGGCTGAGTCACCTGGGTGATTTGATGTTTCACCAAAAACCTCTGTGCGAGACATGATGCATGAATAAGTGTGTGTGTTGTCGTGATGAAGCTGCCAATCTCCAGTTGCCCATAGCTGCAGCCTTCTAAATCACCTGAATAGTTTCTGTGGAGGAATGTTCAAATTTAATGCACAATTTGATGCAGATTCATTGCTGCACTCACTCAGTCATTTTGATTGTGAATGGCTCACTCAAGGGTGTCTACTGCCCCCACTGACTAGTACAGTGAAGTTGTCAGTGTTCACTCATGCACATTCCAGTCCACTCACCTTGGCTTCCAGGTTACACTGATGTCATGCAAACCATTCTTGTTATATTAACAATGGTTAGATTTTTTCTGGACAGGTCTTATATATAGTATAGACTGTCAAATTTCATTAACATTTCCTTTTATTGATTTACCAGGCAGTTTTCAGCACTTATTATAGGTCAGGTTCTGTCCTGGGTATTGAAGGGAATTTTAAACCTATTAGGTGTAGTTCTTGCCCTAAAGAGATTTACAAAATAATAGGAGAGATAACCTATATACAAGAAGTGACATAAGAAAGACTGTAGACTATCTTTTAAAAATGACTACGAATTGGTCAAAAAAGAGAGAGAGAATAAGGTTAAGGCTTCCTGGCAGAAATGGTATTGAGCTTCACTTCGACAAGCATTCCTTGAATACAGAGCATCGAGTACAGGGGTATAATATGTTTACATCTGCTGGGTGATCCACAAACCAACATCTGTGAAAGCAGAAGTAGGAGGCGAGACTGGAAAGGAAAACCTTTAAACCAGCATATATCTCATGAGTTATGTTTATTAAAAATTCCACTGCTGGGATTATACCCCAAGAATCCTGAATCACCAATTCAAAAGCACCTATGCACCCCAATGTTCATAGCAGCACAATTTACGATAGCCAAGTGTTGGAATCAACCTACGTTCACATCAGTAAGTGAATGGATCAAAAAACTGTGGTACCTTTACACAATGGAACACTACGCAGCAGAAAGAAAGAAGGAGCTCCTGCCCT
>PVKM010003575.1:0-56957 GCA_004027735.1 Carollia perspicillata | reverse complement strand
TGTGTCATTAATTCTTTAGCTTCTACATTTCCCATACTATTCTTGCCCTCCCCCTGTCTATTTTCTCCCCACTGTCCATGCTACTTATTCTCTGTACCTCCTCCCCACCCTCTCCTCCCACTCCCCTGTTGCTAACCTTCCACGTGACCTCCATTTCTGTGGCTCTGCTCCTATTTTAGGTGACCGCTTAGTCTGCTTTTGTTTTAGGTGTGGTTGTTAATAACTGTGAGTTTGCTGTCTTTTCACTGTTCATATTTTTTATCTTCTTTTTCTTAGATAAGTGCCTTTAACATTTCATATAATAAGGGCTTGGTGATGATGAACACCTTGAACTTGACCTTATCTGAGAAGCACTTTTTCTGCCCTTCCATTCTAAATGAAAGCTTTGCTGGATAGAGCAATCTTGGATGTAGGTCCTTGCATTTCATGACTTAGAATACTTCTTTCCAGCCCCTTCTTGCTTATTAGGTCTCTTTTGAGAAATCAGCTGACAGTCTGATGGGAACTCCTTTGTAGGTGACTGTCCCCTTATCTCTTGCTGCTTCTAGAATTCTCTCCTTCATTTTTATCTTGGCTAATGTAATTATGATGTGCCTTGGTGTGTTCCTCCTTGGGTCCACCTTCTTTGGGACTCTCTGAGCTTCCTGGACTTCCTAGAAGTCTATTTCTTTTGCCAGACTGGGTAAGTTCTTCTTCATTATTTGTTTTAGTAACTTTTCCACTTGTTGCTCTTCCTCTTCCCCTTTTGGTACCTCTATAATTTGGATGTTAGAACATTTAAAGATGCTGTGGAGGTTCCTAAGCCTCTCCTCATTTTTCTGAATTCTTGTTTCTTCATTCTTTTCTGTTTGGTTGTTTCTTTCTTCCTTCTGGTCCACTCCATTGATGTGAGTCCCAGTTTTCTTTCCATCACTATTGGTTCCCTGTGCATTTCTCTTCATTTCACTTAGCATAGCCTTCATTTGTTCATCTAATTTGCAACCAAAATCAACCAATTCTGTGAGCATCCTGATCACCAGTGTTTTTGAACTGTATATCGGATAGGTTGGCTATCTCTTGGTCACTTAAAAGTATTGGCTCTGGGGCTCTGAGCTGTTCTTCTGTTTGAGTCATGTTTGGTCAGGTGGCACCTGTTACGTATGGGTGGCAGAGCCTTAGGTGTTTACCAGGGCGGGGCAACCTAGTCACAGGGTCAGAGAGGGTGGGAATAAAAGACAGGGTCAGTCGCAGGGTGGAGGCAGGGTCAGAGAGGGAACAATGGCACCTGCTCCATGCTCTCTCAGATTCGTGTCCCCTCTGCTGCTTCCCACAAGCAAACTTGGCCCCCCTGGCACTGGTTCCTAGGTGGGCGGTCCTATGCACCCTCTGGCACCTTGCAGGTCTCCCCAACGACCTCTCCTGTAAGGCTGGGAGTCTTTCCCGGCACCTTTTCAATTGGTGTTTCTAGGCTTTATTTCCTGTCGCTGGGGCCCTGGGCTGCATGGTCCGTCTCACTGCCAGTTCTTGACTAGTTTATCTACGCTTGAATCTGTGACCACCAATGGCCAACTGCCCTGCCCATTTCCTCCCCACATCTGGGGTCTGTGAGCCAGGCACCGGCACCACCTGCCAGCCACTGTCTTTTCCTGCCACATTCCCTCTCCGCCAACCACCAACTCAGCCCCTCTTACCGATCTGGTTGAATGGTTGTCAGACTTCTGTAGTTCAATTTTCTGTTTTGGTTGTGTTATTGTTTGTAAACATTTGTTGTCTTTAATTTTTATTATGCAAGGAGGCACAGTGTTTCCTCTATGCCTCCATCTTGGCCGGAAGTCCTCATTACTATTTTTATACATTGTGCTGTTACATAGCTTTATGGTTTACATACAGTTTCCTGAATGTGACCTCATTTGAGATGCTCCACATTCTTTCAGGAAGGTAGAACCAAAATGAGTGAAGATCTAAGAATGATGAAGATGAGAACCGATTTGGAAGCTTTAGAATGAAAGATTGGAAAATCTTTACCTCTTCTAGTAGCCACGAAATTATGAGCACTCCTTTCCCCATTAAGTTCCAAAGAAGAACTCAAAGAGACTCTTGGCTTAGCCTGGGGAAAGCCAACAAAGGAAGTCAGATTTGGACAAGAATTAAAAACTAAATGTAGAACCAAAGTGTGGGACCGCATCACAGTCAAAGGCAATCGGATGGCCAGTGGCTCTGGTAGCCTTTCAGTTCCATTTCAAATGGGTGGGGGACTGGGGGGAAGCAGTAAAGCCTGGCCCACCCTGACAGTTTTATTTATTAGATTAGCTTAGCTAACAGTAGGGTATTTCCCTCATTTCTGTGTGGCTCAGTAATGCACACCTCTGGCTACACATTAGAATTAGAATCACCTTGAAAGCTTTTTAAAAAATATACCTAGAGCCCTGGCTGGTGTGGCTCAGTGGACTGAGCACTGGCCTGCTCAGTCCAAAGAGTCACAGGTCACGGGTTCAATTCCCAGTCAGGGCACATGCCTGGGTATGTGCTCCCAGTAGGGAGCACAAGAGAGACAACCACGCATTGATGTTTCTCTCCCTCTCTTTCCCCCTCCCATCTCCTCTATCTAAAATGAAATAAATAAAATCTTTAAACACACACACACACACACCTACACCTAGAGACCTCCCCCCAAGAGGTTCGTATTCAGTTATTCTTAGGTGGGGACTAAACATTTCCTGGATGATTCTAATGTGCAGCCAGAGTTGAGAATCACTGATACTTAGTCTAAGCTTGAGCTGAAAACAAAGTATACTTAAAACTCATTCGTTAATTCATTTGCTCAGACAGTAATAATTATTTTAACACTCAATGACTAAAAGTAATAACAGCTCATACTTACTAAGTCTTTGGTACATGCCAGGCTCTGTGCTAAGAGCTGCGCATTTTACCCAAGCCTCTTAACAATCCTAAGGCAGTTACTATTGTATTCCTCATCCTATAAATGAGAAAACAGGCTTGGGTCACACTGGGAATGTGGGCAGAGCTGAAACCTAGATCTGCCAGAACCCAGAACCAGGCTCTTAACCACCCCCCACTTAGATCTTTGTTGAAAAGCCACATTCGTAATAGTTTCCATGTCAAGACTATACCATGACTGAAATAATTTAAATGTCTGGTTTGCCCTGGCTGGTGTGGCTCAGTGGATTGAGTGCTGGCCGGTGAACCAAAGGGTCACCGGTTCAATTTGCATTCAGGGCACATGCCTGGGTTGCAGGCCAGGTTTCCAGTTGGGAGTGTGTGAGAGGTAGGTAACCAACTGGTATTTCTCTCACACACTGATGTTTCTCTCCCTCTTTTTCTCCTTGCCTTCCCCTGTCTCTGCAAATAAATAAGTAAAAGTTTTACAATAAATAAATACCTGGTTTATGTTGTATACACTTTGCCTTTTTGCACAGCTTTAAGCAGTTTGACAAGTGGGGCTGGTTGGGGGCTTTTGGGGCCGTGGGGGGGGAGTAAGGAGGATCCCCCTTATTTCCCTTCCAGGCCTCTTCTAATAGAGAGTGCTGTTGGCTTTAACCAGTAAGTTAAGCTTTAAATAAAAGAACCAAACTTAGGCCCTTCACTCTTAAGAAAAATGTGTAAGGTTCTCTTTATTCATGTTATTCTTTTTCCTTGCAGAAAATGAAAAAAACATTTAGTTCTTAAAACCAAACAGAGTAAGTGTTCATCATTCTTTCCTCTCTGATATGGTCAAAGACATGTACACAAAGACAAACACTTCCCACCCCCTTCATGCTCATATTTTTGTTGATAACGATGGAGAAAGACAACTGAAAGGAAAAAAGTTAGACTGTGACAACCAAGCAAAGTTATATCTAAAAAGAAATATGTTAAAAGGAGAGGGGGCTGGAGAAAGGGGATTGTGCTTTATTCTTGTCTTTAAAATGTCAATGGGCTTTATTGTGGAAACCTGATTCTTTGTATTCATCATTCTAAAAATCTATTTGTTGTCTAGCACTTTTAGATTTTTGTAGGAGTATGAAAAGTGCTATCACATAAGAATTGTTACATTGTAATATAAACTGAATTAAATTAATACCCTTTAGATCTCAGATGTATTGGTAAATGAGTCATTTATTCTGTTGATTGCTTCTGTCATATAACAATTTTTCTAAATTCCAAGAAACTTTGAGAAAAAAAAACTTGTTGGAACACAGCAGGGAGATACACCTGTCAGGAATTGTTACATGCCCCTGTACATCCTCATGTGGGCATTTGGAATATAGAAAAACTTAAAGTGGAAGCTGGGGCCCCTTTGTTTTTGGTTTACTCAGGGCGAATTTGATTCTGGGTTGACTGGAGTCAGGGCTGAGTAGGCCCTGGTATTCCAAGACTCCAAGAGCTCACAGTGGAATCCAGCGCCCTCAATCAGTTCTTACCAGTCCAGATTCTTAATTTCTTTAATGATAATAAATCTCTCTTCTGTCTGCCTGTGAGTCTGGCAGGACCAGCCTGTCCATCACAGACAGTTATTATATTCATTCATTCATTCATCCATTTATTTGCTCAGTCAACAAATGTTTTGGAGCACCTACTATGTGATACTCATTGTATTAGACCCTGGAGATACAGTAGGGGGCAGCTGTCATGAAATTTACATACTATAGAGGCAGAAGATAGTAACAATCAAATGAACAATATGACTTCAGATAGGGTAAGTGCTAAGAGTGATGGGGAGGAGGTGTGCTCATTTAGATAGAGGAGTAAGGAAAGGCCTCACCGAAAAGGTAATGTTTGAGCTGAGACTTGAAAGACCAGAATGAGCCCCATGATGGGACAGAATATCCCAGAGGAGGAAATAGCAAGAGCAAAAGGCCTAGGGTGGGAATGAGCCTGGTGTATTCAAAGAACACAAGAAAGGCCAGTGTGCTGAGGGGTGGTAAGTGAGGAAAACAGTAGTACTAGATGAAGTCAGAGAAGTACGTAGGGAGTATGGAGTTTGGGGTGTCCTTTAAGAATAATGGGAAACCCCTGGGGGTTAAGAAGTGGAGTGAACATTATCTTATTTGCATTTTTAAAAGGTCACCTTGCTGTATTAAGAATGAAATATAAGGGAACATGAGTGACTGCTTGTTACCATTCATTCATTCATTCATCTCATCTATTAAAAATATTATTTGAGTGCCTAATTGCCAGGCAGTGTGCCAAGCACTGGAAGTCATGATGAGCAAAACATCATTCCTTCCCTCAAGGAGCTTACAAGGCACCTGGAGAGAGAGAAGTACATAGGCTCTTATAATATAATGAGCCAAGTGCTGTGCTGGGAGTAATTTCCATGTGTTGTGGGAGGAATTCATTCATGCATTCATTTAGTAAATATTTATGTGTCAAGCTCTTGGGATACAGTGGTGAGCTAAACAAACAAGGCATATACCCCCATGTGCTTACAGATTAGTGGAGAAGACAGATATCAATTAAACACTCTCCCAGACCTGTCACCACCCTTTGTGATACAAACTATGAATGGAAAATAATGTGAGAATATATAAGAGGGGAGCCTGGTAGAGTCTGGGAGGACTCAGGAGGACCTGACAGATGAGCTGCAGGTAAGTACTTAATTAAGTAGAAAAAAAATAGGAAAATTGTCAGTTATACCTCAATAAAGCTGGGAAAAAAAGGGAAAGAGTGCTTTGGGCCCACTGAGCTCCAGCTCCAGCTCTGTGGGTCAGGAAAGACTTTTCTGACATCTAAGCCAAGGCCTGTAAGACGAGTAGGAGTTAGCCAGGTGTAGGGGAGTTGGAGGGGAAGGGAGCACATTCCAGAACAAGCGAACAGCCTGTGCAAAGGCATGGGGGCAGTAGAACATAGTGGATTCTAGGGGAAAGCAAGGTATTCAGCATAGCTGAATATAGACCAAAAAGGCACAAGGTCAAAGAGAATGGAGAAGTGACTAGGATTAGAATCATGCCATGCTAATAAATTCTTTTGAACTTTATTCTGGGGAGAACAGGGAACTGCTAAAGAATTTCAAGCAGGAGAGTAACCAGGCCAGATGGAGTATTAGAAACACCTCTGGACACAGAGAGGAGACTGAGCTGAGCCCCCACAACATGCCACAGTTTAGCGGAAAAGATCCTATGGAAAGTGGGCTTCATGCCCTCAATGAAATCCATTTTGGGCATTTTTCTGGGTTGAGCAACAGCCAGTTTAGTAAATGACATTGACCACTCTTTTACTGCCTCCCCACTGCCCAGGACTGCAGAAGTCATGAATTCGGAAGACATCTGCCTGCTGTGCTGAGCAACAAACAATCCATCAATGCCTCCAGTGCTGGGCACTCCAGGGAACGCAGCCTCCTCAGCCTCGCAGGCCATAATGTGGTACACAGAGCAAGGTCCCCTTAGATCTCAATTGTTTATTTCTTTCATTAATTTGCTTTAGATGAAGCTGTGACTACTTTCATTTGCCCTCAGCATTTTGCTCTCACCTTGAACTTTCAACCAAACATCTGGCTCTGTGGACCAAAGCCCTTTTTACATGGTGGTGGGCAATGTGTTCTGACTGCCCTGCCCTCCAAGGGTTAGGTTTAGGGGGTGGGGAGAAGAAGTCCTGTGTCTCCATTGAGTCTGAGACCCAGGAGACCAGGGCCTCAAGTAGCTTCTCATTTACAGGATAAAATCTAAACAATTTAAACTGGCCTACAGGGCCCTTTGTGATCTGCTGCTTTCACCGGGTGTCCCCCTGCCAGGGAACGAGGGAAAGAATCTTGCTCCAGATTTCCCTGTGACAGTGCCTTTAAAAACAAAAAAAGGTTGTATTGGCCTGGCTGGTATAGTTCAGTGAATTGAGTGTGGGCCTACAAACCAAAGGGTGGCTGGTTTGATTCCCAGTCAGGGCGCATGCATGGGTTGCGGGCCAGGTCCCCAGTGGGGGCATGCCAGAGACAACCACACATTGATGTTTCTCTCCTTCTCTTTCTCCTTACCTTAACCTCACTCCAAAAATAAATAAATAAAATATTTTTAAAAAATAAAAAAATAAAGTAAAAAAATTAAAAAGATTTTATTTATTTTTAGAGAGAGAGGAAGGGAGGGAGAAAGGGAAGGAGAGAAACACTGACCGGTTGCCTCCCACATGCCCCCAACTGGGCACCTGGCCCACAAACCAGGCATGTACCCTGACTGAAAATCAAACCAGCAACCTTTTGGTTCACAGGCCAGTGCTCAATCCACTGAGCCACACCAGCCAAGGCAATAATGCCTACCTATCATTCAGGTCTCAACTTACATGTCACCTCCTGAATTTGGCCTCCCTAACCACCCACTCTAAGGTAGCTAGATAGTCACTATCCCATCACCCCAATATATTCTCTTATAGCACATGTCACCACTCATGTCATACGTCAATAAGCAAGCGCATGTCTACTTGCTTATTGTTGGTCTTCTCCCTCTAGAATGTGGTCTAACAGCTTGGATCTTGTCTGTCTTGTTCACCATTTAATCCTCAGTACCTGGAACATCATCTGTGCACATAGTAGTACAGAGTGAATGAATGCTCTTGCCTTGCTAATTGAAGGCCTTAATGACTTCAGCCTGGAATAACTTTCCTTCTCTTCTAGACCCACTTCCCTGCCATATACTTATTCTCCCTTTTGTTCCAGATTCTGAAATCCTCCCAGATATTCAAGCCTGAAATGCACCTCTGCCAAGGCACATCTCACTTTACTGAAATGATACCTTTACCTGTTACCTACCCCACCTGCCCACATCTGTGAGCTCCTGAAGGAAGACATCATTCACCAACTTATCCCTATTACATAACACAATCACCAGCACACAGTAGGCATGTCACTAATGTATGTTGATTGACTAGATAGAAAAATGAGGTTCAGAGAAACATGGACTAGGAAACTATGGTCATTTTTGTGGCAGTGTTAGGAGGGGTTGTCATAAATCTAGACCTACAGCAGAGAGGCAGCCCCCTTCCTACAGGCCAAACCAGAAAAATAACACCCTATTAAATTCTGATAATTAAGAGCAACGGTGGGTGAGTATAGCCAAAAAGACCCTGTTCCTAACCATCCATGTACTCCCTATTGGGCAAGAGCTGTTCATTCATGGGTGAGGAGTACAGAAGTATTCTTACTATCACCTTAGCCAGGATCAATCAAGGAGGCCTGAGAGAAGTTCGAGCTAAAGTTTGCACAGTGCTTCCCACTCCACCAGGCATGTCCTCAAACCTGATCTCAGTAGGGTTTGAGGGGAAGGAAAGTAGGTTTCATCCAATCAGTGAGACTCAAAGAGGTCCAGCAGCCTGCCCAAAGAGACACCACCAGGCATGAGTTGCTCTATAGCTTTGCCTTTATTTTGCTATCTGGGAGACCTTAACATGCTAACCCAAGCTTTACTTGCTAAGCTCCTAGAAGTCTAATTATCATTGTCTAAAATACATAACAGCAGAATGTGTATAATTAGATGCTTTTAATAAAGTCCTTTTGGCTGAAGCTGATGTTGATGGTGCTGATGTCAGTTTTAACAGTGATAACGATGAAGATGCTATCCTTGAAGACAAAGATCAGGAAGGAACGCTTACCTTAGAATGAAGCCACAGTCAGCAGCACAGGCAAAGGACTGGGCAGCATTGCCTAGCAGTTGAGCGGGACTCTCTGGCTGGGCTACCTGTGACTTGACTTCTTATTGACTGTGTTGCCTCACCAAGCTTCAGTTTCCCCAAGGGAGATTATTACCCGACTCTTAGGGTTGGTAGGAGGCTCTTTTAAAGTAGTCTCTTGTAAAGCATTATCACGGTGCCTACATGACAGAAAATGCTCCATAATGATACTAGCAAATTCCTACAAAAAGTATCCTATACGACAGGCAATGTTCTAAGCACTTTACATATATTAGCTCTTTTGTGCAACACTCTGTAAGGTAGGTACAAACATCAACACCCTTGTTTTCTAGATATAGAAACTAAGGCACAGGGAAGTTAAATACTTTGTCCATAGTCTCAGAGTCAGAAAGTGTCAGAGCCGGGTGCTGAAACACAGGAGGCCTGAGTCCAGGGGCATTGCACAGCTATGGCGGCCGTGGAGATGCATTGTTCAGGTTTCCCTTTGAGAGAACTGTTATAGCAAGCAGAGCTTTGAGTCTATAAATTGACTTAGTTTATAAATGCATTCATTCATCCATACTTTTAACACATTTATCAAACAGCTCCAAGCATCAGGCCTGGCTCTAGGCACAAGAGATACAAGACAGACACAGCTCTTGCCTGCAGAAAGCATGCAGTCTACTGAAACCATAGATTCACGCCCAGGCAGTTTACACTACACTGCCGTGGGGACCAGAAGCAGGGCCATCCAGCCCAGCCTGATTTCTTTTAGAAAGTAGTGTCTAAGTCAAGGAGTTCACCAGGCAAAAGAGAGGAAATTTTAAAAGGCATTGTAAAGCTAGAGCCTAGGCAAAAGAAGGTATGTATAATAGGTTTGGTTATCTAAGGAGCAACTGACTCTTCCCCTGAGTGCCAGAAATGATTAATGACTGAGTGTGTGAACCACTCAGACTGAGCAAAGGATAAGACCTTAACCAGTCAAAGGAATCTGGGCACAGGCTCTTAATAGAGAAAGCAGATGTCCAGGAACCCAACAAAGGAGAGAAACTAGCCTTAGATTAGAGATATTGGCTAAGCCTTAAGCTCTCTGAAGCACAGATGAGGGCTTCTCCACCTCTGTGGAGTCCATAGGCCCAGGACAACACCAAGTACCAAAAAACCCTCTCAGTTGTAACTGGTGCCAATGGCATCATTGTTTCTCAGCTTAAGGATGCTCTAGGCAACAGGAGGACACTCTGGACAATGCTGACATCATCCTAAGCCTCTTAGAAGTTCATTTGGTTCAACATGAAGTATGGGGTCCAGGGTCATAGACGTGATGAAGAAGAAATAAGAAAGCCCAGATTTTCCCTGAGGAGATCTGAATTATTTATCAAAAGCAGCAGCAGCACCGCCCATCACAGAATTTCCAAGAGAGGTTGTAGATCAGCAGAAATTATGTATTGTTTCAAAATTTTTAATGCTTTTTTTTAGGAAGAATGACCTTTTATTAAAAATTTTATTTATTTATTATGTTTAGAGAAAGGGGAAGGGAAGGAGAAAGAGAGGGAGAAAAACATCAATCGGTTGCCTCTCGCATGCCCCCAACTGGGGACCTGGCCCACAACCCAGGCACATGCCCTGATGGGGAATCGAACCAGTGACCTTTTGATTTGCAGGCCAGTGCTCAGTCCACCGAGCCACACCAGCCAGGGCTCAGATACTGTCTTGACATTAACGTTTTTCTAATCAGCAGCAGTCACTGTCTATTTTCTGTATCCTATAATTCTTGTTGGCCAAGTTCTATATTGGCATATGGGTATAAATAACATTATTCAATGAGATAATATCAAAAGGGCTCAAAGTGTGCTGACAGGCACCACCATCTCATTAAATGTGAATATCTTTACAATGTAACTTGGGTTTAAAAAAGAAGCAGTAGACAATCATGGTGTGGTATTTATAGGTACGTAGGTTAGGCAGGTGCCCACACATGCCACCACACCCCTCTGAATGGTAAAGACAGCTCCTCACTTTTCCCGGGCTGGGAGGGCATGGGCTGAGATGACCTGGCAGTGCTTCCTCAGTGAGCACTTTACTTGAGAGTCACAAAGCACCCCCCCCCACACACACACCCTGCTATGCCCACCTCCAAATTCAATGCTTGGTGAAGCAGCTGTCAGCAGGTAGCCTAGGGACTCAAGGCCCCTCTGTGTGGTCAGTGAGGCCTTGGCACTGAAAGGTGCAGGAAACACCCAGTCTGGCAGCTGGAACTAGTAAGATAGGCAACCACAAAGACCAGTATTGGTCTGCATGTCCTGCCCATGGAAGAAATGTCACCCCTATTTCTCAGTAACAGGCCTGTGTGGGTGTTGTCACTGGGGGATAAACTCCCACTGGTCTTCTCAGCCAATTTGACAGTCAGGGTAAAAATAACACTAGCCACATCATTTTCCAAAATTAAGGGCGATGCTATAGCAAATGTATGCAGATGTATACAGACACAGATGGGAACAAGTGTATTTAATTGTAAATGAGTCAGAACGGAGCAAATGAGATTTCCCTTATATTTGGGTTCCAAAAATTACAGAGAAAATGTGCCTGAGGCAGAAACAAACCAAAAGGAAAAAAAATGAATCTCTCTCTCACACACACACACACACACACACATACAGGAGTAGGTTATTGAGGCAGGAGCCACGTGAGAGGGAACCTTTGACATCCAGAAGGCTGGGGTGGCCTCAGTCTCTTCTCCTGGGTCATAAAAGTGCCCTGGCTCTCAGAGGCTCTAAAGTGACCCAAGTGCTAACGGGATGGACACAGACACGGATAGCAGGACTCCTGGTGCCTCAGTTTCATCTGGCTCATAGGTGCCCCAGAAAGTGGGGACAGGAAGGGAGGGCTCTAGTGAACTGGCTCCAAGGAGGGAGCCGAAGGCCAGCTTTTGTGACCTCAGAGAACCGAACTGAGGCAGAGAAGAAAACAGGGAGGAGAGTGTCTCTGCCTAGCTCCCTGAGGCCAGAGAGGGAGAGGAATAATGACAGAATAATACTTCTCCTCAACAGCTTTAAGAAAGGCATCCAGTAGAGTGCTGGGCTCTTGGTAGAAGATCAGGAAGTACTAGAAGAAGGAAAGGAAAGAGAAAGAATGAAGGAAGGAAAAATATGTCATTCTGCAAGTCCTTCCCGTATCTGTGGACTGAACGAAGAACAGTGGAAGCAAAAAGGCAGATTGCCCAAGTAAAAGGGGCCTGCTTCAAAAGACACACATGTGCCCCCCGCTCAGGGGGATGTGGGGGATGTGCAGGAGAGTACTGGCCAGGGGTCTGCATGTTCTGTCAGGCCTCCTATGCCTGAAAGCTCATCCCTCCACAGACAGCAGTCTAGAATTCATACCTACCCACCTGATCAATTGTAATTTCCTCCTCAGAGAATTCATACCTACCCACCTGATCAATTGTAATTTCCTCCTCAGAGAACAGAGAACAACGGTTTCACCACAGCAGGGGAGCTGTCCTGACACACAGGCAGAAAGCTTTGTGCATCAGAGCTCAGCACCCCCTAGGCATCTAAGGAATGCCTGCAAATAGATGAATGTATGAATGGATACTTGCATGAATGCATGACCACAACAAAGGCTCTTTCCCCACCCAAATACTGTCTCACTCTGGTCTTTAGCTCTATACCTGTCCCTCCCCACCCTTGTTCCCTCTGTGACCTGACGATATTCTGCCTCCCAACCTCAAGAAGCAGCAAATCCAGCCTTTTTCCTTGGGTCCAGCTCCCTTGACAGGAGGATTCCAGGAAGGCATGAAGCACAAAACCTCCTGGTGGGAAAAGGATGAGGGAACTTTCACCCCAGGCACCTGCATTCTTTGTTCATCACATCTGCAGTCCTTGCCTTATCTCCACAGAAAGTCCAGAGGGGCTAGATTGGACCAAACCCCACACTCACTCACTCCCCAGCCCACTCACACCCCTGTGATGTGAGTCTTGAACAAAGCCCATACTGCGTGCCTGGTGGTTTGTGGGTCAGCTCCAGGGAGGAGTCCTTGTGCTTTTAATGCCACATACCCAGGAGAGCATATGCCTCAGTTCTGCAAGTTATCTGAGCCACCCATCCCAGCACCCAACCTGCTCGATGCAGTGGATGCAAATGCAAAGAAGAAAATGAAGAAACCCCTGCACAGTGCAGCTGTGAGCAGCCCAGCATCAGCATTGCAGCTCCAGTCTGCCACACGCCAAGCCGGTAGGAGAGTTTACTTAAAATGCAGTCAAGGAGAATTGAAGAACCTACTACAAGCTGAGGACCACGTCTGCTTTTCACTGGCCTTATTTCAATATTGGCTTCCAAAAAAGCTCAGTGTCCAAGCCCTGCCCACTTTCCGCAACCTGCCTCCCCTTGCCCTGCCTTTGCTTCTGTGTCTGATTCTGCATTACATGTTCTACTTTCTAGCCCCTTCATCTCCCTTCCTCTTTTCTTCTTCTCCCTCCCCTCTTCCTCACCTGTTCTGTTTGCTCAGCATTTTACTCTTCATGTCTGGTGCTCTTTCAGATACGTCAGACATGAAACGATGATTCAAGGGCATGTGTGACAGAGCAGGGACTGTGGCATATTCCAAATAGGCAAGTTTTGAAACGACGGAAAAACTCTTATTAACAGAATAACCACCAGAACTATAAGAAGGAAAGCGTCTTGTAGATGCTTCACCCCAGTGCTGGGCAGCCTCTGCTTGAAAAAGCAGCCTGTCTTTCATTTCCAACATGCAAGACCTAAAAACTGACATCTAATGCTTATGTTTTGTGAGATGTCTTTCTTGGTTTTTGTTCCCCCAAAACAGACTCTAAAACAAGAGTTCAAGCTCAGATCATTTATTTGGGAAGTGATTCCAGGAAATGCTGGTGAGGGAGTGAGAAAGTGAGACAAAGAGGGGAAGGAAGCCACTAAAGAGTGGGCTGTAGGCGTTACGAGATGGACAACTGGAGCTCTGATCTTCTGGGAGCTCTGAAAGAGTAAGTAGCCCTACAATCAACACCCTTTAACCTGAGCCAGTTTGAGTGGGTTTCCATTCCTGGACACTAGATAGCCCCTCACTAAAATATCACTCCCTTTCCCTCAACACTTCTAGTAGCTAGGCAAGGCAGTGCAAAGCTCCCTTGCTCCTCCTTTCTCTTGTCCTGTGACCTTAAAAGGTCCCTCTTCTCCACCTCAAAATGCCTGAATCTTCACCCATTCTTTTTTCCTTTGCTTTGGGCTTGGAATTTTTCTGCCATCTGAGCTTTTGTACACATAGACACACACACACACACACACACACACACACACACACACACACACACACACACCCTGCTTCCTCTAACACTGTTATCAGTTCTCCTCCTTGAATGATGAGCAGTAGTTCAGAAGAGAGTGTTCCAGGTGGCTGAAGCAGCAAGAGCCCTCACACAAACTGGGTCTAAGAGTGTTCCGCCCAGTGGCTTCTGATGACCCACGATAACAAGTCCACATTCCTGAGCCTGGGATTCAGATGTCTTTTCGTACGTGTCACATAAATTAACAAACATTTATCGAGGGCTTTACCCTATATGTACTAGGCATGGGCCAGGCACCAGGAAGAGCAGTGAATAAGACAAACACAGTTATACAGTCCCCATCCTCATAGAGTTTACGGCACATTGGGGGTAAAGAAGAGAAGATAGAGTACAGATCATAGGAAGGCTGCCCTTCTCTGAGCCAAAATCTTTCAAGGGACCTAGAACCACTTGCCCTCCTGATCTCTGTGCCCCTCCCATCTGTATTTACACTCCAGTATTAATGGTAATTCTTTCCCACACTATGCCAGAGTCAGTCTATACGGCCATAGACTATGGCAGAAGTAATGGTATGTCACTTCTGATACTAGGTTATAAAAGACTTGCAGCTTCTGTCTTAGGTGTATGCGTTCTCTCTCTCTCTCTCTCTCTCTCTCTCTCTCTCTCTCTCTCATCAGTTGCTCTGAGGTTTGGTTGCCATATCATAAGCATCTCCGTGGAGAAACTGAGACTTCCAGCAAATAGCCCCATCAGTAACTCATCTTAGAAGTAGATCCTGCAGCCCCAGTACAGCCTTCAGATCACTGCAGACCCAAGCGATGCCACCTCCTGAGAGACCCTGAGCCCGAATCCCCGTCCTAAGCTGCTCCCTGACTTCTGGCCCCCAGAAACTATGTGAGATAATAAATGTTTATTTTCAAGCCAATATATTTTGGGCTAATTTGTCACACAGCAACTGATAACTACTTTACTGCCGTTCACCTCATCACCTCCTTGATGTCCTTTCTGCTTGTCTGATATGGTCCTCATTGTCCACCTGCTCACCAGTATCTCTTGGTGAGCCAACAGAAAGCATTACAATATGGTTCCAAAGATGCTTTCAAAGCTTTAAAGTTGGCTAAAACCCCACACATCCTTCTTTCACTTAGCAGCTTTTCCCTTAATTTATGTTTCCTTGTACAGCTGAAGGAGGAAAAAGAAGCTCTAAGTTCCTGATTCATTACAGTCAGTTCTTCCCCATGGCCTTGTGAGAGTGATTTGGTCTGAGAGAGAGCTCTCTCTGAGTCCCTTAGAGCTTGTACTCTTTCTGAAAAAAAGAGTGAGGTTGGACCTCATAAAAGAGGAGTTGAGTTTTAAATCTGGAATTTGTGTTCTCTGAGTGGCCTCCAAATCTGAAAGCTTTCTTACTCCCCCCTGATTCAGACTCTCTGCCTCATTGGACTGCTCTTTCCATCAGAGATATGCAAACACTTCTGTGGGCGGTTTCCTTGAAGGGCATGAAGGAAAGACACACTCAAATACAGAACTGCCTTAAAGCTTTAAGTGCAAGGCTTGGATGTGCTTAGAACAGAATCATAGGGCTAATTTCTCTATCAGTTTGGACTTGGTTTTCCCCTTTTTGCTTCAATTTTCTGTCCTGAGAAGTAACTCTGAAAATCCCCAAGAAACATTAAACCACCTTCCTGCCCCAGGTCACCATCCTAAGATTTGGCATTGAAGGACAATTTGTCCAAGCTTTGTGATAGTCCAGAGTGGGACATAAGACAATAAAGACAGAAGCAGTTTTAGTTATTTTGGCAACATTGGTTGTGCTCCTCTCCTTTGGAGTGAGTGTGAATTATTTGGAAAGGCATAAAAGAGATGGAGGATACAGAATACTATTTATTGAGCCCCTACTATGCACAAGGTTGTTATTGCATTCCTCACAGGAACCAAGTGAGGGGAGATTTGGTGGTAGTATTAGAACATGGCTTCAAGTTCTTTGATCTTCCTCTCACTGAAAGGCAGGCTCTATTTGATGTCCTCACTGCTTAAATCTGGGCAGGCTGGTGACTTCTTTGACTGTAGAGTATGGTGGAAATGATGCATGTGACCCTAAAAGCCAGGTAATAAAAGGCCATGAGTTCCTGCCTTGTTGGCTGGGCCACTCACTCTTGGAACCTGGAGCCATCATGTAAGAAGTCCCAGATCCCAAAGGCTACCATGATGTGAGGAGATCCAAGCCATATGGAGATGCCAGGTATAGATCCTCTGGTCCACAGCCCCAACCAAGAAAAGTTTCAAATCATCCTAGCTGAAGCTCCAAATATCATGAAGAAGAAAAAAGTTCCATTGCCACTGTGCCTTATCCAAATTACTGACCCATAGAATCTGTGATCATGACAAATTGTTTGTTGTTTTTTAAGTATATAGTAATTTCAGCTGTATAACATAATGATTTGACATTTGTATACACTGCAAAGTGATCACCACATAAGTCCAGCCACCATCCATCACAAATTGGCTGGGGTTTTTATGCCACTAAGTTTGGGCTTGTTTGTTACACAGTAATAGATGACCATAACAGTATTTTTATTCCTGTTGCACAGATGTGAAAACTGAGAGTTGGAGGAATTACTAAGTTTTAAGGCTAGGAAGGAACAGAAGGAAGATCTGAACTCAGGTCTCTGACTATAAAGCTCATTGTTTTTTTCAATAGGGGCCCAGTCAAAGATGGGATATCAGAATTGGCTGGGTTGTGGGGTTGGAGAGAGTCACTCAGTTGTACTTTTCCTCAGTTGAACCACACCCTAAATCCTGTACTCATCTTCCCATCTCAGGGCAGACATGTTCACATACTTCAACTCCTGGGGACATTTGGCAAAAATTAACCCAACTTCTCTGATTGGTTATTGTCTGATATAGATCATGGGGAGCTGGAGTAGAATTCCTGAATCTGGAGGCCTCATCTCCTGCAGATCAAATCTGAAGGCTGATGCTAGGCTGACCCATTTTTCAGGCAGATCCTGACCTCCAGGAGATGCTCTGAGCTAGCAACTCTCTGAGGACCAATCAAAAACCCTTTGAAGATTGACTTTAAAAAGTATGGGTCCACCTGTGAGGTGGAGGTGAGGTTTGTTTGGCCTTTTGTCTCCTGTTGGGAGGGGATATAGGATCTCTCCCCTGCCTTCTCTATTTACAATAGTGCTGAGGGTTTCATTTTATTAGTTTTAGAAAGTCTCTGGAGGTGCCAGATGCCAGGTGCTATAATAAATGTGAAATTTAACTACTTTTTCATCAAGGCAAAAAATCCAGCCTCAGAAATTCAAGTGTTGAAAACCTGCTTGTAAAAGGCGGAAATCCTATTGTCAACTTTAAATAAATTGCAACTGAAGCACAATCAGGCACCAACTTATCATCACAAGTCCTCTCTAGAGCTCACACTCT
Organism: Carollia perspicillata; assembly: GCA_004027735.1. Classification (NCBI taxonomy): domain Eukaryota; kingdom Metazoa; phylum Chordata; class Mammalia; order Chiroptera; family Phyllostomidae; genus Carollia; species Carollia perspicillata. Next base: position 39,666 of record PVKM010003575.1, on the reverse strand, counting down.
CCAGAAAGAGACCAGCAATGAAAACTCAGTCCAGGAAGGAGCCTGGACGGAAGCCACAGTCCTGTTCCCTCTCATGGCTGGGGACTTCTAATCACCCATCTTTTTTTCCCAGAATGTACCATTCTCCCCACAGAGGCTCATCACCCCACACGGCACATCTTCTTCAACACCCTCACCACATCCTCCCAGCCCCACCTCCCTGAGTAATAATTTCTGGTGAGTGCTGTAGGCTGAGTTTTCCAAAGGTACAGCCATGGCCATTAACCTTTAAAGAGCAAAATACCAATAGCACTGCATTATAGGGAGCACACCTTCTATTTACAGCTGCTTTTTCAGATCACAAGGTACTAGGCAAAGAGAGAATTTTGCTCTAATAGCAAGCAGTTGCTTAGAATTAATGCAGGAGAGAAAAAACCATGAAGGGATCTGAGCAAGCCACAGAGAACCCAGATCAAACAGAGAAGATATCGGACAAACATACTGCAAGATGACTCTGCAGCCAAAGCTACTAGGAACAGCTTTGGCCAATTTTACAGGGAAAGGAAATTAGCATTCACTGAGCTCTTACTACGTGTCATGTGCCATGCAAAATACAGGGCCTGGCACAAATAACGCCCCTGTTTTATTACCAAGTCTTTTATTACAAAATCATAAGCATGTGAGTCTGTAACATAACAATATCACACTCAAGCACACCATATGAATAGTAGGTGAAATGTTCAAATTAAAACTATAAATTATTACACTTATATTATTACCCTACCAACCACGCTCAAGCAAGCCTTAATTATACTGGACCCTGTATTTTACATACATTATGTATTCCTCATTTAAAACCTGTGAGGTGCCATATTATGAATGAGTAAACTGAGGCTCAGAAAAAAGTAATTAATTGAAGTTAATTGCCCTAAATCACACAGCTAGTGTGGGAGGGACCTGGGATGCAAAGTCAGATTTGTTTACTCTACATTCTTTATTTTACCTACTGCTGGACAGAGGTATTTATTATCCCTGCTTTACACAGATACCCCAATGTGTGACCCCCACCCTCCTCAAAATGAAAAAGGAAAAGAATAAAAGTTATCCCTAACATGTTTATAGAGTGGCCTGAATGAAAGAATCCTTTATACCCCTTGAGAATGTCTCAGAAGAAACTCTGAATGTTGACTCAGAACCTGGAATCTGTGCTGTGGAAGCACCCGCCATTCCTAACTCTGCCTCCTAATCTCCCTCAAGTCTAACCAAGATCAGCCTAAATGCCTACCCATCCACAATGATTCTCAAGTACCTACACTCCCTTCTTTTATTTAAATTCACTAAAAGATAACTGCAAATAACCACTCTTGAGGCTGAACGCCGATGCCCAGCCATTTTCCCCACCCTCACAAAGCTCAGTGTTACAAGCAGGGTCGAGGAGTTCCTCCATATGTCAGCCACAGAGGCCACCACTGACACATCCATCATTCCAGCCCCCTGGTCCCTTTGTATCAGAAAGTGCTGGTGCTTTGGGGCCAGACACGGGGCAGGAGATTCTTAGTGGCCCAACCTCTCAGAGTAGCTCACTCAGGGGTACTATCAGGGAGTGGGGGTCAGGTCTGCATAGCTTGGAGTATCCTGGACTTTATATTTCTTCCCAGTCTGGCTGCCCTCCAGGGCACCCTCCTCTCTACCACCAACTCTAGTACCCTCAATGAGCATAGGTTCAGGGGAAAAAACAAAATGCAAAATGTAAACTTTCTGCTCATTTTTCATTATTTCTCATGGCAGAGAAACCACCATTCATTCAGCTAATACCACAAACTTAAGAATCATTTTCAATTTCTTTCTTTCTCTTCTATGCTATAATATTCAATCCACCAGCGTGCTGCCACCACTTCAAAATATATCCAGAATCCAACCACTTCTCGCCACCTCCAGTGCTAGAACCTCAGCCCAAATGCCCATCGTCTCTTATTCAAACGACCACAGTCCTAACGAGTCTTCCTGCTTCCATTCACATTCCCTTTCAGTCTATTTCATGCACAATATCTAGAACTGCACTGTCTAATACAGTAGTCTCTACCCACACTTGGCTATTTAAATATAAATAAAATCAGAAATGAAAGAGGAGAAATAACAACTGACACCAAAGAAATACAAAGGATTGTAAGAAAATATTACAAACAACTATATGTCAACAAATTGGACAACCTGGATGAGATGGATAAATTCCTAGAAACATATAATCTTCCAAAACTAAGTCAGGAAGAATCAGAGAATCCAAATAGACAGACTATATCTAGTGAAACTGAAGCAGTTATCAAAAAATTCCCAACAAACAAGAGCCCTGGACCAGATGGTTTCACATATAAATTTTATCAAACATTCCAAAAAGAACTAACACCTCTGCTTCTCAAACTATTTCAAAAAATTCAAGAGGAGGGAAGACTTCCAAGCTCATTTTACAAGGCCAGCATTATCCTAATTCCAAAACCAGATAAAGACACTACAAAAAAAAGAGGAAATTATAGGCCTATATCCCTGAAGAACATAGATGCTAAAATCCTCAACCAAGTATCAGCAAACTGAATATAGCAATACATCAAAAAGATCATACACCATTATCAAGTGGGATTTATTCAGGGAATGCAAGGTTGGTACAACATTCATAAGTCAATAAATGTGACACATCACATAAACAAAATGAAGCATAAAAATCATATGATCGCCCTGGCTGGTATGGCTCAGTGGACTGAGCGCTGGCCTATGAACCAAAGGATCACCTGTTCACTTCTCGGTCAGGGCACATGCCTGGGTTGCAGGCCAGGCCCCAGTAGGGGGTGTGTGAGAGGCAACCACACATTGATGCCTCTCAATGTATGGGAAAAGCTCCTTCTCTTTCTCCCTTCCTTCTCCTCTATCTAAAAATAAAATAAAATTGTTTGGAAAAAATTACATGATCATATCAATATGATCAAGCATTTGATAAAATCCAGCATTCATTTATGATAAAAACTCTCAGCAAAGTGGGAATAAAGGGAACATACCTAAACATAATAAAGGCCATGTATGACAAAGTCACTAACAGCATTATATTCAATGGGCAAAAACTACAAGTGTTCCCCTTAAGATCAGGAAGAAAACAGAGATGCCCACTTTCACCTCTCTTATTCAACATAGTACTGGATGTCCTACTCATAGCAATCGGACAAGAAGAAAAAATAAAAGGCTTCTAAATTGGAAAGGAAGAAGTAAAACTGTGTTTTCAGATAACATAATACTGTACATAGAGAACCCTAAAGATTCCACTAAGGAACTAATATAACTGATAAATGAACTCAGTAAAGTAACAGGATACAAAATTAATATCCAGAAATATGTAATATTTTTAGATGCTAATAATGAACTGTGAGAAAGGGAAATTAAGAAAACAATCCCATTCACAATTGCTTAAAACAGAATAAAATATATAGGAATAAATAGGAATATAAAATATATAGGAATAAATTTAACCAAGGATGTAAAAGACCTGTACTCAGAAAAGTATAAGACACTGAAGAAAGAAACTGAAGAAAATACAAATAAGTAGAAGCACATACTGTGTTCATGAATAGAAAGAAATAACATCATTAGAATACCTATAGTATCCAAAGCAATCTATATATTCAGTGCAATTCCCATTAAAACACCAATAGCTTATTTCACAGAACTAAACCAGATATTTCAAAAATTTATATAGAACCACAAAAGGCTCAAATAGAAACAGCAATCTTGAGAAAGAACAAAGTTGGAGGAATCATGCTACCTACTACCAACTACACTATAAGGCCATAGTAATCAAAACAGCATGGTACTGGCATAAAAACAGTCACATAGATCAATAGCCCTGGCTGGTTGGTACAGTGGATTGAGCTCTGGCCTGCAAACCAAAGGGTCGCCAGTTCAATTCCCAGTCAGGGCATAATGCCTGGGTTGTGGGCCAGGTCCCCAGTAGTGGGTGTGCAAGAGGCAACCATACATTGATGTTTGTCTCCCTCTCTTTCTCCCTCCCTTCCCCCTCTCTAAAAATAAATAAATAAAATCTTTAAAAAAAAAAACGGACACATAGATCAATGGAACAGAACAGAGAGCTCAGAAATAAATACCTTTATGGTCAATTAATATTTGACAGAGGAAGCAAGCATGTACAATGGACTAAAGATAGTTTATTGAATAATTGGTGTTGGGAAAATTGGACAAATACATTCAAGAAAATGAAACTAGATCACCTTACACCACACACACACACACACACACACACAAATAAATTCAAAATGGATTAAAGATTTGAGTGGATAAAACAACTGTGGGACACTTACACGATGGAATACTACTTGATTGTAAAAAAGAAGAAAATTTTACTCTTTGTGACGATATGGGTAGACTTGGAGAACATTATGCTAAGTGAAATAAGCCAGTCAGAGGAAAACAAATACTATATGATTTCACTCACATGTGGAATCTAATGAACAAGCAAAATAGTGACAGACTCATAGATAGTGAACAGGCTGACAGCTCTGGGGTGAGGGGTCAGCAGGTGGAAGGATTGAGCAAGAAGGAAAAAGGACTCATGGATGTGGACAACAGTGTGGTGATTGCAAGTGGAGGGAGGGTTTAAGGCAGATAAACGATAATGGAAAAAATACAATAAAAATAAAATTGAAAAAATAAATAAATGTAAATTTAAATTAAATTAATTAAATTTTAATTCCTTTTGTCATACCACATTTCAAATGCTCATGTAGCCACCTGTGGCCAATAGCTACCATATTGGACAGAGTAGATATGGAACTTTTCCATCACTGAAGAAAGTTCTATTCAACAGCACTGATCTGTAGTGAGACTTTTAACACTTCAGTGAGATCATGTCTCTCCAACATGCTCAAAATGCTCCAATGATTTCCCATCATACCTACAAAAAAAAATCCTGACTTGACTGGTGCGGCTCAGTTGGTTGGGTATCATCCTGCAAAGTGAAAGGTCACTGGTTTAATTCCTGGTCAGGGCACATGCATGGGTTGCGGCCCAGTCCCTGGTTGGGGTGTGTGTGAGGGACAACTGATCCATGTTTCTCTCTCACATCAATGTCTCTCTCCCACTTTTTCTCCCTCCCTTCCACTGTCTCTAAAAATAAATAGATACAATTTAAAATCCACAGACCTGACCATGATCTGTGTAATCATGATGTTACATAATCAGGTCTCATCTTATCCTATCTCATTTCTACCTCTCACTCAGTTGCAGACCCTGGTCTTGAATATACCAAGCCTGCTTCTTCTTCAGGGCCTTTGCATTTGCTCTTCCCTTTGCCTTGAACACTTTCCCTTAAATAATCACATGGCCCACTCCTTTGCTTCATTTAGATCTCTACTTAAATGTTTTCTCTCCTACAACTACCCCACCTTTTTGAAAAAGGAGTCAGGTTTTCTCCCTCCAATCCAATTGCTCTCTAGCCACTTATTCTGCTCTAGATTTCTTATAGCACCTCTCACTTCTCATTCTACTACATATTTATTTGCTTATTGTCTGCCTCTCCCACTAATACCAATGCTTCATGAACACAAAGGCTTTGTGGTTTCGTTCATTGCTCTATCCCTTTGTGCCTAGAACCCTGCATGGTGTATAGGACAGGTTGATGACTTGTTTATTGATTTATTGACTGCACGTTTTTGTACTGCAAATGTCCCTGAGGCCAAGGATCACAAAAGACTTGGCCACCTACTTGGAAGGGGAAGAGTGGAAAAAATGTAGAGAAAACAAATGAATTAGACACTCTGTTACAAACCTGTATTATAGATTTTGGTATTATGCTTTTATAAGGCTTGTTTTGAAACAGTAAATTGGTCCAAAATGATTGATATATTGGTCCAAAGTAATTGAGCTACTTCAGCTCAGCACATGTGTTATGAGTCATACCCATCCACACATCTGGTAGTACAACTTTTCATCGAATTTTAGATAACCCTCCTTCCACCACTTCATAATTACTCACAAGTTGCAACTGTTCTGACACTCACGTCCACAAGCAAACTTCAAGTCCTGTTCAAATCAAAGTGCCATATTACTATAGTATTTGTTTTCTAAACTATTTAACATCTGTAGAGCTGTGCTACCATTTGTATTAGGCTCCTTTTCTTTTCACTATGTCATTGGTGAAGTTTCCGCTCTTGAGCCCCCATCCCCATTTTCCCATAAGCCTGAGGGATATTTAGGAGCACACAAGTCACCTTATAACAGAACTGACTGTCCTTGGGTACATTTACCCTCTCCCCCATCCAGAGGAAAAGCACCTGAAGGGCAGAAGTATTTTTGTGTTCCTTTTCTAACCCCCAACCCCACATCCCCACCCCAAGACAGCATGTGTGATAGATGGTGATGAAATGCACGTTGCTTAATTTGTTCTACCCCAGCCTCCTTTCAGGAGATCCCCCACTAGACTGTATCAGGCTAAGCTTGGAACAGGGGTGGTTAAAGGAACTGCAAAGAAACTGCCCAGGAGAGGTTTTTGTTGGTAGCATTGTCCTCTCAGGGTTTCTGGAGGTCCCCTTGCAGGGAACCATTAACTTTCATCTGAGCAGACAGGAGCCAACTCTGTCCCCCACCAATGCCCCTGCAGGTGGAGAGTGGAGGAAGGGCATAGGCCCTAGATGTTGTGCCAGCAGTAGGCCCTGCAGCACCCCAGGAAGGATGTAGCAGCTCATGTAGTGGGGCCTCTTATAAGATATATTAACATTACAAAACTTAATGGACCAGAAAAGGAAAAAATTAACATAAATTACCTTCTGCTGATATCCTGCCTTCCTTGGAAGCTAGAGAAAAAGTTTAATGCCATGCCAGAGGAAAATCAGGCCATGTGAAGCAGAAGCCTTAATGCGCTAAAATACCACTTCCTACCCTCCCTCAAAAACAGTACTCCCCAGTCATCTGGGCCTAGTAACAAAGTATGCAGGGCAAGTGGCACAGAGAAGCTGGTTTCACTTATGCTGCTTTGTAGTGCTTTGTGCAGTGTGGGCTTTATGGCGCTTTTGCTAAATGTGCAATGCTTTCCTTAGGGAGATGGTAACTTCTTCCTCTCTGGGGGAACCTCAGGGGTATCCCTGAACCCCGCTGGGCCTCATTAAGTCCTTGTGGTGAGGGAGAGAGTTATCTTTATTAGGAAACTACCTCCAAGGCCTCTTCGGATGTAAAAGATATATCTCCCTGCCACTTCCCATACCCCTTTGTCTCCCTCATGCATGAGGGGCTGAGTTGGTCAGTGAGTCAGAAGGAAAATGACCTACAAAGGGTTTGGTTCCTGAAAATGGTCTGCAGTCTCAATCTGAAGAAAAATTTGAGCTTCCCATCCCAAATTATCTGTGGTTAACTTTTGCTTTCTCATTGAGATATAATTCACATAGCATAATGCTATCTTTTTTTTTTTTTTTAAGATTTTATTTATTTATCTTTAGAGGGGAAGGGAAGGAGAGAGGGAGAGAAATATCAATGTATGGTTGCCTCTCGTGTGTCCCCTGCCGGGAACTGGCCAGCAACCCAGGCATGTGCCTTGACTGGGAATCGAACCGCAATCATCTGGTTTGCAGGCCCGCGCTCAATCCACTGAGCTACGCCAGCCAGGGCTAGCATAATGCTATCTTAAAATGTACAATTCAGTGGTTTTTGATATATTCACAAAGTTGTACAACCAGCACCACTATCTAACACTAGAACATTTTCATCACTCCAGAGAAAAACCCTGTGTCCATTAGCTGTCACTCCTCATTTCCCACTCCTGCCAGCCTAGGCCACCACTAACCTACTGCCTGTCTCTAAGCTTTGCCCTATTCTGAATATTTCATATCAAAGGAATTATATAACATGTGGTCTTTTGTGGCTGGCTTCTTTTACTTCACATGTATCAGTACTTCATCCCTCCTGGTTCCTGGCTCCGTAGCTTTTGTTTCAGGTAAATTGATCTGTATTCTTTGTATTTACCTCTCTCCCCAATTTGTAGGTGGCAGTTTGTCCCTCGACTTCAGTTCTGATGGATCCCAGAAAACTTGTTGATTTTCAGTTTGCTCAGCTTTTTTTTTTTTTTTTAATTATGAGGCAACTGGAATTTTGACTGGAACTGAGTTAAATCTGTAGAGTAATTTGGGGAGTACTGTCATCACAACAACATTGAGTCTTCCATGAATCTGGAGTCCCTTTTCATTTATTTAGGTTTCCTTTCTTTTCTTTCAAACAATATTTTTCTATTTTTCAGTGTACTTTTGCTTAACTTTTGTCCTTCCCTGGCTCAGCTGCTGCAGAAATGAAGGATTAAGATGTGAAAAGGAGTCCTAGCTGGGTGGGTGGGTCAGTTGGTTGGAGCATCATTCCATACACCAAAAGTCATGGGTTCGATCTCCAGTCAGGGACATACCTAGGTTGCAGGTTCGATCCCCAGTTGGGGTACATATGGGAAGTAACAATTGATGTTTCTCACATCGATGTTTCTCTCTCTCTCTCAAATTAATAAACATATCCTAAGGCGAGGATTTTTACAAAAAAGATGTGAGAAGGAGTAAAGAGGGTTGTCACTTTTCTCAGCTAGGGGCAAGACCAGGACCCAGAACTCCCCTGGGATGACCCATGCTGGGTACTGAGCAGTTAAAAAAGAGCTTTCATGCTGAAGTGCTAGACACAGCTGTTATCAGGTACCTGGCGCCATCCCACTTTGGGCCACTCACTGACTCAGTTCTTGAATGCTGAGACAGAAAATTGGTCAGGCTCATTATTCCAGGAAAACATCTTCTTCTTGGGCTAGTCTTGGTGCAGCAGACCCAGTGAACCTGAAGTCTGGTCCCCAGCTCTTATCTGCCCTTGGAATTTCTCTTGCCAGGAAGGACAAGATGACTTCTCCAGGAATGTCATTGGCAGAGAGGACAAGAACCATGCAAATTTATTTCCAAGCCTTCCCTTAATCACATCAGAGTCCTTTGCAAGGAGTCTTCTAGCCTAAGTGGAGTCTGATAATTACAAATTATTTCTAGCAGAAATGCTGACTGTGGGAAGGCAGATTAGAGCAAATTCAATTCATATTAAAGCCATGGTCGGATCATCATGAACCCTTAGGGTATTTATTTTTCCATCAGTTCCTTCTTGGTTCCTCCACCTCCTTTTTGGCCTGGCTGAGCTGGAGACTAGCCTAATACAAATAACGGCATTAAAATAAAATCATGTAAAAGCTCAGGGGAACACACCTGAGTAATGGAGATGATAATAAGCTTGGACAACTACGCCAGCCCTCTCCTCTTACTCCCTCAAGGCAGATGAAATTTCACAACTGATTTGGGATCCCTTCTAACAGTAAACAGGAGGAAAACTATTGCTTAAGTGGCTTAAGAAAAAAAATTGTAATAATGTACCAGATCGCTATCATTCCACTGACACTCAGTCCCTGCATCTCTGAAGTAATTTCCACTTTCTCAGTTAGGACAGGGAGGAGCTGTGGGTGTTGAACAGAACAAAGAGCTAAAGCTATGAGACATAAACCAGCACCGAGGTGGCTTTTTTCATTCGATCATTCATTCATTCATCAAACATCTGAAAGCTGACTGTCCCAGGCTCAGTGCTGGCTGCAGAAGATGGTGAGATGAAGGAGGTGGGGGAAACTGTCCCTGTCTCCTAGTATATGAGGAGAAGTAGACTTCCTCTCAGCTTAGAATGGAGCAGAGAAGATAGGGCGGAAGTGGTCATTTCTTCTCTTCTTCAAGGGGCTGGGAATTAGAGCTGCTAATTTATCATTTAAAAAAGAAAGAAGGAAGGGAAGGAGAAAGGAGGGAGGACGGACAACTAGATTGGTCCTAGATATCTGATTCTTTGGTCATAGGATGTGGCTTGAGGAGTGTAGAAGATCAAAAAATTACAAAGAAAGCCCTGGCTGGTGTGGCTCAGTGGATTGAGTGCCAGCCTGAGAACCAAAGGGTTGCCAGTTTGATTCCCAATCCAGGCACATGCCTGGGTTGCAGGCCAGGTCTCCGGTGGGGAACACGTGAGAGGCAACCACATATGGATGTTTCTCTCCCTCTCTTCCTCCCTTCCTTCCTTTCTCTCTAAAAATAAGTAAATAAAATCTTTTTTAAAAATTATGGAGAAAAACCAAGAAGAATGTGTCTAAACCTAAAAGGTAACATTTGATAGAAGCAGCTCCCATAACATGAAACTCCTCCCTGACTACTTTCCCAAGAGATGGTGAGAATAGGGAATAGGACAGCCAAAGGTCTTGAGTTATGTGGAGGGGAAGGATAAGGGTCAAGGTCACAGTTCTCACTGAAGTAGCAGCAGCACTCCACTGTGGGGTACATCACTTGAAAGCAGAGGGGGCTGCTTTACCTTATTATCACAAAAATTCTATGGCTTTTTATTATTGACATGGTGGCCATATTTCCATCTCCTCTGAGGCCTGGATGTTTGGTGAGAGTCATCTCTCAAATCTTCTCTCAGTGTGCAGCTTTTTATTATTGACATGGTGGCCATATTTCCATCTCCTCTGAGGCCTGGATGTTTGGTGAGAGTCATCTCTCAAATCTTCTCTCAGTGTGCAAGGACTGCTGCATTTCCAGGGCTTAATTGTCCTCACCAGCTGAAAGCACTCTGCCAGTAATAAAAATACATCCACTCTTTTTATCAAGAAAAAAGGATAATAACTCAGCCAGCTTTAGCTTACCTTTCATTGAACATCAGCCCAGCTTGTGTCTGAGGATATCCCTGATGCAAAGCACAGACAGTTGCTGGGGGCCTGGAAGACACTGAGCAAAAGTCTGGGGCCACAAAGGGCAAAAGAGTGCCCTCCTTACCCCCTCAGAGTATACAGCTTTCCAAAATGACACTGTCCCTTCCCAAGAAGCTAGAGGATGTGACTACTCGAAATTTAAAACCCCTTTGTTTCTCATGGAACATGAATGACAGCAATAGCAAGAATAATAACTATGGCATTTTACAGTTTTCAAAGGCCATGCAGATACTTGCTCATTTGATTCTTACAACCACCCTGAAGGACTAGGAGAACAAATGTTGTGTCATTTCCATAGATAATGAGACTAAAACTTAAAGAAGGGAAGTGACTTACCCAGTATCATCAGTCAGTGGTGGAGCCAGTGTCTGACATCCGAGCTGGGCAGTCTTTCTACAACTCCACACCCAGACGTGGGGTGGCTCCTGTGGTGGGCAGAGTCCTGGAGGGAGTAGCTGGTGCAAAATGGAGGAAAGCCTATAGGGATTTACATGGGTCTGAAAGATCACATCTGTAGAACCCGAAACACGTTGTGCATTCCCTCAATTCCATCTCCATGGGCTCCTGCTATACCAGTGCTCCAGCCACACTGGCCTCCTATGACCAATATTCCCCAGTACCAACTTACAGCCAGTGGTGCCCACTTCTTCCTTGCTCAAAGAAGCCTACTTTTACACTCAGAAGCCTGGTTTTTGTCAGAAATTGAGAGTAGTGGTTCTTTAAACAAAGTTCAGTAGAAGCTAAGCCGCTTACCTGTCCAAATTCTAAACGAGTCTGAGTCATTCATTCCTCTTGCTAACGACCGGTTTAGGAATGAGTATGTGATTAAAATTTGTGAGATGTGAGATACAAAGAGAAATCTGTGTATAGTCAAGGGAAGGGCTTCCTTTTTCTGAAAAGGGAAGGATTTGCCTTCTTCCTTTCTGCATCTGGACACCAAGAATGAGGAAGTTGTAAGAGGTTGGAGCTTTAACATCCATCTTGTCATCTTGAAGGAAGTCACCCCAAGAGGGTGGCTGAGCAGAAAGAAGGGAATAGTCTGGCCCTAGATGATGTTGATTTGTTCGATTAACCAACCTTACAACCCTTCCCTTTCTTCCTCCAGGCTTCTTTATGTGAACTAATGGCTCCATTTTGAATTGGGGTAACTTTTCTTTCTTTGCACTGAAACTACTCTGAATGATACATCTTCTTCCTGTTCCTCAAACCCTCCAAGCTCGTTCTCATTTCAGGGCTGTTCCAACCATCTGGGACACTTTCCCACCAGATGTTCACATGGTTGTCTCCTTATCATTCAGGCCTCAGCTCAAATGTCACTTTTCTGGAGAGACGTTCTATAAACTACCCAATCTAAACAAGTTTTCTAGTCACTATTTTTTCATTTCAGCACCTATTAGCATCAGAAATCATGTTTTTATTTGTTTAATTGTTTATTATCTATTTTTCTCAGTTGAGTATAAGTTTCATAGGAGTAAGAACTGTGCTTGGCTTGCTCACCTCTGTATTGCTAGCACCTGGCACAGAGCCTACCACATAGTAGGTGCTCAATAAACATTCAATGGATGAATAAATGAATCCCAAAAACAATCTCATCATGCTGTTTCTCAGTCTCCCCATCCCACATGGCTGTTGGGGTGACATGTCTGTACTTGGCCTTTCATCAACTCCTTTTACAAAAATCTAAACCTCAGGACCAGTAAGAAATAAAGAAGGCAGCAGAGAAGAAAAATTTCATAAAATCAAAATTATTTTAGGCTTAAATATAAAAGGAGAGAAGCTGATTGCATAACATATGTAGATCTATGCAAATTACCATGCAAGTTAAATAGGGGAGAAGTCTGAAGTAGTAGGAAGTCCAGAGTCCCTTGCTGAGTGTGTTTTCCTTCTCACCAGGAAGTGGTATCAATTTCTTAGGCTCAGGAAGTGGGGACACTGACATACGGTGAGAAAAAAATCAATTGAGAGTTACGCAAGTAAAAAATAATTTAGTTACCATTTTTTTCTAAAAGATAGAAACCAAAAACATTCCACTTATCAACTTTAAATAGCAGGAACACGAAGCATAAAATTATTCAGTTTTATATGATGGCCAACTAAGATTATAGAAGAAGAGGGAGAAAGCAAACAGACAAAAGAAGAGAAAAGGAGAGACTGAGAAAAACCCTCAAATTACTCATATCCCTCAGAAGCAAGAACCTCACCGATGTGATGATAATTCTTTATATTCACAGAGAACAAAAAAAAATATCTGACACAAACAACTCTCTGGGTTTAAAAAATATATATACATTTTCAGAGTTTTATTAAAACTGTTTAAATTCCTACCTAAATTGTGGGAGGAAGGATATTCATTCATTTTTTCAACAACTATTTTGGGGCTACACATGTCCTGGGCCTTGAAGTAGGTGCTGGGGACCACCTGAGAATAGGATGTGGGCACAGTAACTGCCTTCCTGGGGTTTGCCTGTTATCGGGTTCTCTGTTCTAACTTTCAAAGGGGGAAACACCCTGTACCTACCTTCTCTAGAAAAGAAAAATTATCCATCTCATTTTACAAAGGGAAAGTCCCACTTTTTGGAGCACTGCTTTGTGGGTGGCCCTTGTGCTGCTATTAAGGACTTGAGGGCCCTATCACAATTCCCCACAGCTAAGTGCCCATGGATGGGATTGCCTTTTGGCAAAGACCTCAAGGGGATGCCAACCTTATATGCTGCATTTCCTGGGATATCACTGATTTCAAACGTTTTGAGCCAATGTCTCCCTCAACTCCTAAGCTATCACTCTGGCCGCCATATAACCTCACTTTAGTCACTGCAATAGTCTCCTGACCGGTCTCCTTGCTGCCAGCCTTGCCTTCCTTCTGTCTGTGCTCCACACAGCAGCTACAGCCATCCTGTTCAAACCTAAGACAGAACAGCAACTTTGCAATGGCCTCCCGTTTACTCAGAGAGTCTCTACATGGCCTACAGGCCAGCAGTCCTGTTCCTGCAACCTCCTCACCATTCTGTCACTCAGCTCTGGCCACATACCACTCATACAGTCACACATTAGTCTTTGCACTGGGCAACCCTCTCCCCAGAGTACTGCCTCCCACAGCCCCCAAATTCACAAGGCTCACTTCCTCACCTTTCATGCCTGGACTTAGTTCTCACCTTCTAATGGAGGCCTTCTCAACTACCCCCATTTAAAATTGCAAATACCTCTGCCCTACACATCCCCTGTCCTCTTTTCTGGCTTAATTTTTCTCCATAGCACTTATCACTCTAATTTATTGTGTATTTCAATCATTTGTCCTATTTATTATCTGTCTCTCCCCCATAGAAAAAAAGTTCCCTGAGAGGTAGGATTTCTGTCTATTTTGTCTACATTGCTGTATTCTCAGTGCATTGAAGAGTGACTGACAAATTAAGTATTTGAAAAATATTTGTTGATAGTCCTTTAATTTAAATTTACTTCATTTTATGGGAAATGTGACTATGTTCTTCTCATTTTTGTCATTTTACAGAGGACTTCATCAACGGTCCAGCTGAGTTGTCACACTCATGATTGGGAAGCCCTGGCCCAGAGCTGTTAAGTCCCCGGAGACAAACCCTGGCCCTGAACCCTGACATCAGTCCCAGAAGGGGTAGGCCCTCTTAGATGTTCAGTTCTCATAGGCTAGGTACCTGAACAGCAAATGTCAGAGCTTCCTCCCAAACACAGGCAGATTTACTTTGCAGACAGTTGAGGATGCATTTTAATTTGTTGATGTGAAACCTTAATTGAACTAAACTGCTAGAGGTAGTCTCTGTTCTCTGTCATAGTCTTAATTTAGTTGGCAAAACAAGATATCATCAGAGGAAAATCACAGGCAAAGATGCCGTGCCCAGAGGGTTTGGGGAACACCCTTCTGCATTTGGAGGTGGGTTCATATGTGATTAGCATAAGCAGGAACCTCATCCACACAACTCAGGATGCCTACTTGGCTTTCCAGGGATACTCAGGGGGCATCACATGGGCTCAGGCACATAGGTCTTCCCAAAGCAGCCAAGCTAACACTGCTTCCCTCCTGTATTCCATGTTCTATTTTTAGTGTTAGAGCAGAGAAGAGATAGAGAATTTCTCACCTAAAGGTATTAAAGTGTGAGAGGTGCCAGCTCTATTACTCACTTGCTATGGGACCGTTAGCAGGCCACTTCCCCTACCTGGGCTGTTGTTTCTCCATCTGTGCAACAAACAGGTTGGAATCCATGTCCCTGAAGGCTTCAGTAGCTAAGAAGCTATGTATGAATCTCTCAGGCCCTCAGGCCTGTGTCAGCACCCAGGATGAGACAGACTCCCAACTCTTGTCCACCAGGTCCCTGCTGAGTTCCTAGCCATGGCATATGTGCATACCAATGGCCTCACTGCCACTGCCAAGTCAAGCCACAGGCCTTTCACTAATGTAGCCATATCCTTGACACACAGAATCTCAGGCTACGATTCTGGTTAGGCCCCCAGGAGGGGGTCTTAGAAATCATAGTCTCGGTAACAGATGCTCACTCCATTCTTCACCCAGACCTCTGCCCCCCTCAGCCTTCTACATATGCTACTTGCCCCACCCACCCTAGCAGCTTCTAGCTACTAAGCCTGTCCATATCTGGAGAAGCTCCTGCTGGGCCCTTGCTCCAAGCTCACTCTCAGCTGCAGCTACCCAAACAGGTTGAGGCAAATAACCTGAGGCAGTTTGCAAGAATCAGCCCCATGGTCAGTTCAGCTCAGACTCCTGAATTATATTATTCCAGAGACAGTGTCTGCAAGGGAATTTCCAGGGAAGTGACTCAGGCCTTGGTGATGAAGCACAGCTGTAGAAGGGCTAGGGGCAGCTTCCTTGAGGGTCAGAATCCCGAGCTGGCAAGTCCTCGCTCTAATGACTCATTGGCTAGATTGCAGGTCTCAGTACCTGAATTTAGTCACAGATTCTTCTCATAGTAGGAATCAGGTGCCAGCAGAAGCAATGACATGTACAAGGAAGATCACAGCTTTACAGTAGAAACTACCTGGCAAGTCCTTTCTGCTCACTGAGTCTGTTTCTTCATCTGATAGTTGGGGATAATAATACTTACCTCAGAAAACTATTTGGAGAACTAGATGCTATAATGCTTCTACAGTGCCTACCGCTGTGCATGGTCCAGAGACTGTACTCCCCATATGGCAGCAGTTGATGTGTTATCACAGTGCTTGGCATCCAGAAGGTGCTCAGTAAATGCAATTGTGATCATCACCCACCAGAAGACACACAGAGCTGCAGAGCTCCTTTCAATTCTGTGGAAATGGCAGTAAATTGCAGATCATACAGACACATCCCTGAGGCTCCTCTCTTCCTAAAGTCTTCTGTCTTGCTCTGCTTCCCTGCAAATTCCGATAGCTGATTGGTGGTATCATGGCATTTGGGAGATAAACTGTGAGTCTGCCTCCCTCTGCCCTTGGTGGAAGCTGAAGATGGATTTTTCCCATCGCAGGATAGAAGGATTGAGGATGCTTATCTAAAGCCAGCAGGGCTTCTTGCTCAAGAAGGGCCTGAATTTATGAGCAGCCTTTCTTGGGGGCGGGAGGGGGGGGGCTTCCTTTGTAGAGACTGGGCTCAGCTTTTGCCTAGGTAAGGCTCAGATCGTCAGAAACCTCCCTCAGATTCTTAAGCAAAAATTGAATGCGTTGACTAACAAACTTGGAGAGGATTCAAATCAAAGGGTCAAAGAAAGCCCAGAACCAAAGCCACAGGGACTGGAACCAGGAACTCAACATGCAGTGATATGCTCTCCCTGGAGAAAATAAAACTTGGTGAGGTAGTAGACATTGGACCCGATTTACATTGAGAGGCCAGGAAAGGTCAGTCAAGGGCATGCCTGTGGATGGGCAGCTCCAGGCAGAGGTAAAATAATCAGCACTACAAAGGTCCCAAGTCAGGAATGAGCTTGTTCAAGAAACAGAGGAAGCCAGTGTGGGTGGAGAGCAGTGAGCCAGTGAGAGTAGAGATGTAACAGCCTGGAAGGAAGCAGGGGCCAAATCATAAAGGATATTGTAGGCCAAGCTATGGCATTTTTATTGTATTCAGAAGATTATGGAAAGACTTTGGAGGATTTTAAACAACAGAGGGAGGTGATCTAACTTAAGTTTTTGTTTGTTTTTTAAAAATACTCTGGTCACTGTATGAAAAGGAGACCAGAGATCAGAGTAGAAAGAGGGTTTGAGGGAAAGTCTAGGGCAAGACCAGGGTTGGGCACAAGTGGGGATAAGAGTTCTATTCTGGTCATTTTAAATTTGAGATGCTAGTTAGACGTATTAGTACCCTAGGGCTACTATAAGAAAAAACACAGCCCTGGCTCAGTTGGTTGAGCATTGTCTCACACATCAAAATGTTGAGAGTTCGATCACCAGTCGGGGCAACTGTGAGAGGCAACCAACCAATCAATGTTTCTCTCTTACATCGATGTTTCTGTTTCTCTCTCTCTCTCTCTCTCCCTCCCTCTCCCTTCTTCTCTGTCTAAAAATCAATAAACATATTCTTGGGTGAGAAATAAAAAAATAATAATAATAAATAATAATAATTGCACTGCATGATATCTGCATTCATCACTTTATTCCTGCTGTGTGTTCAAAGCACAGTGTGATATAAATCAGTATCTGGCATCATTGGTTTCCTTGGCTTTGTGCATGTTAAAACTGGTATTTTTATTTTGTTTTTTAAATATATTTTATTGATTATGCTATTACAGTTGTCCCTTTTTTCTCCCCTATATTCCCCTCTACCCTGTACCCCCCTCCTGCTATCATTCCACCCCCTTATTTCATGTTCATGGGTCGTACATACAAGTTCTTCGGCTTCTCCATTTCCCATCCTATCCTTGACCTCCTCTGTCTATTTTATACCTACCACTTATGCTTCTTACTCCCTGTACCTTTTCTCCCATTTTCCCCTTTCCCCTCCCTACTGATAACCCTCCATGTGATCTCCATTTCTGTGATTTTGTTCCAGTTCTAGTTGTTTCTTTAGTTTTGTTTTTGTTTTTGTTTTTTTTTAGGTTCAGTTGTTGATAGTTGTGAGTCCCAAACCAGATAGTTGTCATTTTACTGTTCATATTTTTCATCATCTTCTTTTTCTTAGTAAGTCTAACATTCCTTTAACATTTCATATAATAAGGGCTTGGTGATGATGAACTCCTTGAACTTGACCTTATCTGAGAAGCACTTTATCTGCCTATCCATTCTAAATGAAAGCTTTGGTGGATACAGCAATCTTGGATGTAGGTCCTTGCCTTTCATGACTTGAAATATTTCTTTCCAGCCCCTTCTTGCCTGTAAGGTCTCTTTCGAGAAATCAGCTGACGGTCTGATGGGAACTCCTTTGCAGGTGACTGTCCCCTTCTCTTGCTGCTTCTAGAATTCTCTCCTTAATTTTACTCTTGGCTAATGTAATTATGATGTGCCTTGGTGTGTTCCTCCTTGGGTCCACCTTCTTTGGGACTCTCTGAGCTTCCTGGACTTCCCGGAAGTCTATTTCCTTTGCCAGATTGGGGAAGTTCTCCTTCATTATTTTTTTAAATTAGTTTTCAATTTCTTGCCTTTCCTCTTCTTCTCATACCCCTGTGATTCGGGACATTTAACATTGGAATATTTAAAGTTGTCCTAGAGGTTCCTAAGCCTCTCCTCATTTTTTTGAATTCTTGTTTCTTCATTCTATTCTGGTTGAATGTTTATTCTTCCTTCTACTCCAGATCATTGATTTGAGCCCCAGTTTCCTTCCCTTCACTGTTTGTTCCCTGTATATTTTGCTTTATTTCACTTTGCATAGCCTTCCCTTCTTCCTCTATTTTGCCACCATGTTGAACCATTTCTGTGAACATCCTGATTGCCAGTGTTTCGAGCTCTGCATCTGATAGGTAGGCTATCTCTTCATTGCTTAGTGCTATTTTTGGAGCTTTGATCTGTTCTTTCATTTGGGCCATATTTCTTTGTCTCAGCACATCTGTTATACTGTAAGGGGTGGAGCCGTTATCTACTGTATAAAGGGGCAAGGCAAATTATATAAGTACATACACAGGTAGGTAAGTAGAATTGGGGCTAGGAAAATGAGGGAGTACCTTGTCTAATTGCTTCTGTTTTCTCCATGAGGTATGAAGAAAGGTCACCAGCTAAAAGTGAGGGGTGAAAGGTGTTTGAAGAGTTAGGATAAGTTATGAAGCAGAAGTTTTGAAGAGTGAAAAGGTGAACATATTAGAGTATGAGGAGGATTACAGAACAGTAAGTGTCCTCTTAAGATTTCCCATTCATACTTAGGACTCTTCCCAGACATCTTTCTTCTTGATCTGCACTTCCTCTCAGGAAAGGGATCAGTTGGCCCTAGTTAGGTCATATGCCTATCTCTGGTCCAATCACTCTATCCAGAGGATGAGATACTGGGATAAAGCAGACCTGGGTCACATGACTACCCCTGTGACTAGAGGGGCTGGTGTTATGACTGGCAGCCCCAGCAGAACCACCAGAGTGGGGCAGGAGTAGTTCCCCAAAGAAAATAGAGATGTTAGATAGACAAAAGGCAACAGAGAGGTTCATTATCCTCTACTGTTCTCACAGGGTTATCCTGAGCTCAGTGAGACATCTGCAAAATTGTATCATGGAACACGTAGCACATCTACTCTCATTTGACTGGCCAAAGCAAGCCACATAGCAAAACCTGGTAACAACGGGGTAATGAAGTATCCTCCTTCCACAAGAGATACTGAAAGTCACATGGTGATATTTGGTGATTTATAATACTTTCACAGAGAGGAAAAGTAAATCATTGGGAAAAATAATATAATCATCACAAAGGGTTAAAAGCATGTGAACACTCATTATACAATAAAAGGGACTGGAGTCCTATAATTCAGGGCATTAGGAGTGAAAGCGGAGAGCAAAACTCTTCAGTGGGGAGATCAAAGAAGGCTTCTTGGAGGAAGTGGCTTTAGGGCTGGGTTTTGAACAACACTAGAATATCTAGATGGGCATAGAAGAAGGAGGCAGGGCATGCTAGCAGAAGAACAATATAAGAATGCCACGGAAGAGGTAAAGTCAGATGCTTATACAAGGAATGGTGAATGGTTTAGTTAGCCTAAAGCAGAGGAATTGGGAGGAAATAATGGAAAGACAACAAAATGAGTCTGTCTGCCAGCCTCTGAGAGCATGTGGAAGCTCTCATTCCCACCCCATCTAACTACCTAAACAGGGGTTCCTGGGTTGGGAAAGTGCCTGCAATGGCTGGTAAATTAGTCCAGAGCAGGCCAGCCTTTGGCCAGATTCTTCTACTCTTCTTGGTTGGCCAAGTCCAGGTCCTAGCCGAGAGTCAGTTGCTCTCTCAAACCTCTCTCACTCCTGGTCAGGGCACATGCCTAGGTTGTGGGTATGGTCCCCAGCTGGGGTGTGTGCAAGAGGCAACTGATCAATGTTTCTCTCTCACATTGATGTTTCACTCCCTCTCTTTCTCCCTCCCTTCCCCACTCTCTAAAAATAAATAAACACACAACATTTTTTAAAAATTTTTTGTTGGAAACTATACTCCTAATGTTCTTACAGAGGTTCTTATGGGTTTTCTGTTTGTTTCCTCTGCCTGTGTCAGCCAGTCTGATTTCCAGAAGATACCCTCAAATTAGGAGGTATTAAAACCAAAAAGAGACCTTCTGAAAGGCAGGGAGATGGACAAGATGACAAAATGCCACCCTTGCAAAGTAAGCCTCGGTTCATCCTGTTGGCTTCTCTCTTCCCCTGCAGCAGTAAAATGAGTTTTTGTTTTGTTTAGAATAAGATCCCATAATTTATTTTGTTCATAATTTCATAAAAGAAAAATATATTGGCTCTTAGTCGTGCATGCCAGTATGAATTTCATTGTCTTTTTGGATTCAGTTTATCATTACAGCAAGGATTTGGGTTAAATGTTTATGTAACAGAAACCTTCTGCTTGTTATTATGTGCTACAAATGTCATGATCAGTAAAATTAATTTTATTACAACCTTGTCTGTTTTCTTTGTAGTAATCAAATGTAGTACACAGATGGAAAAAGCTTTGAACGAGTGGGTCCTGGATTATTGGAGTTAATGTGCTGCCCACCTGGTGGGCTTGTGGTCTAATTGATACTGGCCCTTAGCAGGTTTACACTTTTAATCATTAATGCCCTGCAGCCTGCTAGAAGCACGGAAAGAAACAGGCTGACTAGGACATGCCAGAAGACAACAGCAGGGCCATCGGAGGCCTCCCGATGCCCAGGAGGGGCCTGCCTGAAGGCACAGGTGGAGCTCAGGGCCCTGTTGCTGGAGCACAAACCTTGGTGGTCCTGCCTCAAGGGAGGCAGCGAGATGTCTTCAATGTCAAACATCTCAGTAGGTGCCAGGGTACATCTCAGGCCTGAGGAGAGGCTTGCATATTATTCATTCATTCCATCATTCATTAACCAAAAATATGTATTAAGCACCAACTTTGTGCCAGGCATTGGATACAGTAATAAACAAGACAGACAGGCTCTCTGTGCTGTCAGTGTCATCTTGGTCTGGAAGCATACAATAAACATGTTA
Organism: Carollia perspicillata; assembly: GCA_004027735.1. NCBI lineage: Eukaryota > Metazoa > Chordata > Mammalia > Chiroptera > Phyllostomidae > Carollia > Carollia perspicillata. The sequence goes on along the minus strand of PVKM010003575.1, from coordinate 18,332 downwards.
AGGAATAAATCAGCAAGGTAAGGTCAGTTAGTAGTAAGTGCTGTGAAGACAATAAAAGGGTAAAGTGATATGAGTATGTGATGAGGGGAAGGCTTATTGTAGATTTCTAGTTAGGGAAGGCTGCTCTGCAAAGCAAATATTTATACTGAGACGAGAGGCATGGGAAAGAGCCAGCTTTGCAAAATGCTGGGGGGAAAGCATTCTAAATATTGGGAACAACAAGTGCAGAGGCCCCAAAGCAAGAAAAGGATGCAATTATTTCAGGAACAGAAAAGAGACGCGTGTGAGTGAAACACAGTGAGCAAGCAGGAGAATGGAATTCAGATTGGAGAGCTGAATAAAGGTCAGGTTATACAACATTTTGTAAAGCCAAGTATATTAGTCAATAGATAATCAGGGAAAATCAGAAATCACTCTAGGTATTTCAAGTAGAAAGAATTTAATTTGAGGAAATGGTTACAAATATGTTGGAAGAGCTGGAGGAGCAAAAAGAAGGAGATGAGGTTTTCCAAAGATTAGTAATTACAGGAAGTCACTGTCAGCCCTACGGCTGGAAGAGTAAAATTAGAAACGATGATAACCATAGTTGAAAATTGCTGTGCTGCTGAGACTATTAGGAACTGACCTGCCTGCACCAAGAGCAAACCAACAGCAAGCAATGTGGCCTTTACTTAGAGGTGCCATGGAAATGCAGCAAGAACATGGCTTCTCCCTTACTTCTGTCTTCCAGTCTCCAGCCAATGGTTCTAATTGGTAGAACCTAACAGGAAGCCAGCTATTAAAGGAGTGTAGAAAATGTGTTGGCAGGCTCCCAGGTCTGGGGGGACAGTGTAGAGGTCAAATGTGGAGCTGACAACACTCTCTATTATCATTCCACAGGCCCTCCTTCATAAGCTCTGCATTTGATATGCAGAACAGCAGTACGATACAGCAGCAGTATGATCACCTCACTTCACATCTGTAAAATGGGAATGACAGTACTCATGGGTTTGTTATATGGATTCAGAGAGATAATGTACATAGTGCCTGGCACTTAGTAAGTTCTCCACACACGTTAGCTGTAGATGAAGCTACACTGAAAGCACACTAATATCATGTCAGGGACACCTAGCCTTTTTGATAAAGGATAAAGACAGTCTTAGCACTTGGAAAAGTTGGACCAAGGATCTCAGGGGAGGTCACTCTAGACAAATTGATAACATTAGAGAACCTCCATTTCCAGTGGGGCCCCCAGGACTCATGCAAAGGCCTTTGCTGTGCTCTGCTTCTATAGCCTCTACTGGGGGAACTTTGGTACCAGACAAATAATGAGCATTGTCTCAGTTATCTATTGCTGTGTAGCAAAATACTTGAAAGCCCAGAGCTTAAAACAATCCTTTTTTATGCTCCTGACTTTCTGGATCAAGAATTTGGACCGACACAGTGGGCTATGGTTTGTCTCTGTTCCATAGTGTCTGGAACCTCCACTGGTAAGATTAGAAGGTTATGGTATGTCAATAGCTGGTGGCTGGAATCACCAAAGGTTCATTCACTTACATGTCTGGGGCCTTATCTGGGTTGACTTGAAGATGAGGACTGGAGGCCAGAGTGCCTGCATTTGGCTTCCTCACCACATGGCAGCCACAAGGTAGTCAGACTTCCTATGTGGTGATTTGGGGCTCTATTCATGAGCTTTTCAGCTAACAAGGTGGAAGCTGCATCTCCTGTTATGACCAAGCATCAGAGCTTTCTCAGCATCATTTATGCTGCAACCTATTTATTGGTCTATAAATCCATAACTCACAAGGAGCCATAAGCCCACCAAACTCAAGAGGAAGGGAGCTATACTCCACCTCTTGGCAGGGGAAATAATAAAATTCTAGAAGAGCATATAGAATGGAAGTTATTACTGTGGCCATTTTTGGAAAATAAAATCTGCCACAATGTTCAGATTAAAACTCACACTTCCCCCAGGCCTGGGACCTTGCCAGCCATCCTAGGAGGACATGGTCTGAGCTCTCTGAGGAAGATGGAGCCAGAGATATATGCTCCTGTCTGTGCCCTGCCTTAACATTCAGAGGGAGCCTCCCCAGAATCCCACAAAGAAGGAAATCTGTGGCCCGGAATAAGTCCTCAGAGAGTACACTGAATAACAGTTAGGGGACATGTATCATATTAGAGTGGGAAAGCAAGAGAGCTAGGAAGTCTCATCACATCTGACACTGGATGCTGCTGCTGATGATGATGTTAAGATATTTACTGAGTGCCAATTTGGGACCAGGCACTTCAATGTATCTTTCTCATTAAGCTTCCAAAAGGAAATGTAGATGCAGGGGTGTCCGACCTGCAGCCCATGGGCCACATGCAGCCCAGGATGGCTATGAATGCAGCCCAACACAAAAACGTAAATTTACTTAAAAACATTATGAGATTTTTTTGTGTGATTACGTGTCACAATGTAATTAATATGTGGCTCAAGACAACTCTTCTTCCTCCAAGTGTGGTCCAGGGACACTAAAATGTTGGACACCCCTGATTGTAGAGGCTTAAATACACATCTTAGAAAAGAAAAAATGATTGAAAATTAATGAGCTAAGGATCTATCTTAATAAGTTAAAAAGAAACATAGCACAATAAACTCAAAGAAAGTAGAAGGAAGTAGCAACACAAAAAACAGAAATTGAAGAAATAGAAATCAAATTAGCCACAGAAAGGATCAGCCAAGCCAAAAGCCAGTTCTGTGAAAATTGATAAATCTCTGAAGCTACTGATCAAGAAAAAGTTAAAAAAGACAAAAATAAACAATGTTGGGAATGAAAAGAGAGATATTATTATAGATACTTCAGGTATTAGAAAGAAAATACAGATAAGAGGATATTATGAATAATTTTTTATTTATTGATTTTAGAGAGAAAGAGGAAGGGAGAGAGAGACATCAATTCATCATTCCACTGATTTACGCATTCATTGGTTGCTCCTTGTGTGTGCCTTCACTGGAAATCAAACCCACAACCTTGGTGTATTGGGATGACACTCTAACCAACTAAGCTACCTGACCAGGGCCTAAATTTTCATACCAATACAATAGAAGATAAATGTGAAATAGACAATTTGCTTGAAATATACAACTTACTAATACTCAATTTTAAATGGGAAATCTGAATAACACTATCATCATTAAAGAAATTGAATCAGAAGTAAAAAAATCTTCCACAAAGGAAACACAGCCCTCACTGGCAAGTTCTGATTCTTTAAACACCCCATGAGAGCATTAAGATTCCCTTCCTCAAATGAGGGAACCAGAGCTCTGAGAGTTCAAGTGACTGCTGAAGGGCCCAGAGCTGGTGGATGCCAAAGCCAAGATTTGAGCCCTGGTTGGCCTGGCTCAAAGCCAGGGAGTTTAGTCATTGACACTCCCCAGCCTCCTCTTCAAATGCTATAACTAGCAGCATATTTGTAAAAGTGAAGAAGAAGACCTTGATGAAAAAAAATGTATAAACAGATTCCAGATTTGCAGGAATGGAAAGCAAATCTCTTTCTGCTCTGGGAAGCCCTAGAAACTAAAAATCTGGTATGTCCACATGGAGAGGGAACCTGGGGACTATCCTCAGGACCCCACTGCACCATCCCTCAAGATCTATTCAAATGCTACTAAGCTTCTCTGTATCAGTGACATTTGAGTAAGTCTGGCTTCAAATTCTGCCCTAAGTCCCATATCTTCCCCAGGCTCCCACACCCTTAGATGCCCATAGGACTGTATCTGGGCCTCTTTTATAAGTTGCCTGCTGTATATCATTCTCGCTAATGTTTCCAACCTTGAAAATGCATGGCTCCCTATGAATACAGACCCTAGTTTGAGAAACGGGTGTTGTAAAGTTAAATGTTGGTGCTCTCGGTGATCACTGGGGCTCTGGAAATTGTAAGGCTCTTGTAGTCATCTAGACAATCCAGAGCATGTTCTTGTTAAAAGGCATCTTTAAGATTTTCACTAAAATAAATAAAAACTAAAGGTTTAAATATTCACATAGCAAACTTTGTGATCCTTGAAGATAGATTTTATCTTTATAAGAGGCATGAAGTGCTCCACAATATAATGTAGGATTTTACTATCACTCAAAATCAAAATCAAAATTAAATCCACAATAAATTCAATAAAAAGGAAAAAAAATAAGTTCTGTGGAATACTAGATTATTCCATCTCTTCCCTCTAACTTAGGTCATAGGATTATATGCCCACATTCTTTGCCAGGTAACTTTGGAGTTTCCTCCTGTGGATAGAGTGTATTTCTCTATCCCTTAACTCTGGGCTTGGCCATATGATTTTGTTCTGACCAGTGGTATTTCAGCAGACCTGACATAAGCAGTGACTTAAAATGACTTATGCACTGGGGCTCTTACTCTTGTGTTTCTTCCATCTCCATGAGTAAACATTCCCTGACTATAGCCTGCTGGTCCTGGAAAAATGGTGTGAGACACATGGAACGGAGCCGAACCGCCCAGCCAAAGCCAGCCTGTACGGAACTAGCCCCCCGCTGGGCACCATACACATGAGCCAAATAAATACTTACTATTGTGTGCAATGAAATATGGTGATTGTTATACAGCATTATTGAGGCCATGGTTAACTGATATAAGCCCCTTCTCAGCAAGATTACCAGGTCCTCAGTTCATGCCAGTTGCCCGGCTGGGCCACACATCTGAACGGGGGCTTCTGCGGCAGCTCTGTCCCCTCAGTGAAAAGTCCAGCCACTGCGACCTTTGCCAAGGCTCCCCAAATTGTGGCTTTTTGTCCTCAGAACTCATAGGTACTCACAGTCCTCAGTGATTACCTAGGTTTGATCCTCAGATCCATAACTTCAGGCAACTCATTTGCCTCATCTGTAAAATGGAAACAATAATGTCGCTTACTTCATAGGGTTCTTGTGAGAAATGAGTGAATACACAGAAAGTGCTTAACACTGTGCCCGGCATACAGGAAGTGTGAAGGCTGGCTGTTATTACTGTTATGTATTTGCTCACCCAAATAGTCTTCTTCCTAGGTCCTCTCATCTCAGAAGATCTGCAGTTATGTGAGCTCAGGTGTCTGCTCCACTAGAATTCATACCTTCATCCCCTTTCTAGTCTCGAGAGTTCCAACTAACGCTCCTGAGTAGGGCCCATCCCTCTTCTAACTGGGAAGAATTGTCTCCAATCCTAATCTCTGTTAGGGAAGCCTGTGTGGAAATTGTCATCTGGGTCATCTGCGGCTTGCAGTTTTTCCTTTCTACCTGGAAACATATAAATCCTCACAAAGCTAAAAAAAAAATCTTTAAGTTCATGGAGAAAAAAAAATTTTTTTTTAATTGAAACCTCAAGGACACAAAGTCTGACTTTTGCCCAGGAGGGGTGGAATGCCTTTCATTCCTTTGAGGGGAACCTACAGCTGAGAAAACCACACAAGGTTATTTTCTCAGTAAGTCATCCTGCTACATCTAATTCTCAATAAATCTTCATTACTAGACTGAATTCCTTGGCTATGTTTTATTCACTGTGTACCTCCAGAGCTTAGTAGAGAACCCACACTTAGTAAGTGGGTGATAAATGTTGGGTAAATGAATGAATGAAGAATATGGCTGCCCTGGCTGAGCGTCATCCTGATACACCAAGGTTGTGAGTCGTGGGTTTAATCCCCTGTCAGGACACATACAAGAAGCAACCAATGAAAGCATAAATAAGTGGAATTACAAATTGACGTTTCTCTCCTCTCCCCTTCTTCTCCCTCTAAAATAAAATAAAATAAATTTTTTTAAAGAATGTGGGTTGCTCTGACTGGTGTGACTCAGTAGGTTTGGTGTCATCCTACACATCAAAAGGTCACCAGTTTGATTCCAGGTCAGCACACACGCCTGGGCTGTAGGCCGGATCCCTGGGTGGGGATGTGTGAGAGGCAACTGATTGATTGATGTTTCTCTCATTCTCTTTCTTCCTCCCTTCCCCTCTCTCTAAAAATATTTTTTTTAATTCTTTTTTAAAAAGAATATGGGTTATAGACCAATATGATTACCAAACTTGGGGTGGAGAAATAAATAAGAGCGCCCATTGTGTGCTCAGGCTCACACACCAGGACCTATACAGGAAAAATACCAAGACATCTCAGTCATCAAAGACTTAAGTCTACAAAGGAAACAAAGGTCAACCACACAAATCACTTGCTCTGGCCCACATAAGTGAGAGAAACCACTGAGGGGCTTGTTTCCGAAGCAGCTGTGGGTTTGATGTACAGGAGGCTTAGAAAAGGAAGAGGCAGGATGTGGCCTAAGATTTTAAAGGCTGAGAGGGACTCAGACACTCAGCAGAGGGCTACCAGCTTATCAAGTGTCTGAGAAAATCACAGGAATGAGTTTGCTATTTGTGGAAAATGACAAGGAGACCAGCCTGACCTGACTGTAGAGCTTGTGATACAGAGTCATGGGAGATAAGTTTGGCTATTTCAGGCTGTGACCTGAGTGTGGAGACCTGGGAGTCAGGCTGGGAGGGAATTTTTTTTTAATTGATTTGAGAGGGAAAGAGAGAGAAAAACATTGACTTGATATTCCACTTATTTATGCATTCATTGGTTGATTTTTGTATGTACCCTGACCATGAACCTACAACCTTGGCATTTTGGGACAATGCTCCAACCAGCTGAGCTACCCTGCCAAGACCTAGGAGTGGATGTTGATGAGTCAGCCAACAAAGAACAGGTTCCTGATATGAGGTGTGACAAGCATACACTAGCAACAGGAGCTCTCTTTCCTTTTCATTCTAGGTGAGGACTAGGACTAGGTGAGATTTTCAGCCAAGCCAGAGATTCTAGACATGAACCCACTAGAGGAATCAAACCCCTTAGCTCCTCTAAGAAAGTGAATTTTTTATTGATGAGAATATTTGGTTGGAAGCAACAGAAAAACTTTAGCTAACTTAAACAAAAAATGATTATACTAGAAAGAAATGGGGGTGGCTGACAGAATTTTTTAAAAAAACAACACTGAAGAGACTGCTCCAGTAAGATGAAGAACCAGGACAGTGAAATCAAGGTATAATCTCTTCATGATGCTGCCTCGGGGATAAATGAATTCCATTTTTGCATCATTCCATTCAAGATTCAAAGTAGAAAGACCACCTAATTGGCCTAGTTTAGGTCACATGCCAACTCCTCATCCAATGAACTGAGGGAGTCTTCATTAACAGTCCACCAAGATTATAACTGCTGCAGTAGTACCCTAAGTCAAATCCCCAAAGCTGGTGCCAGGGAAAAGGAATGCTAGACAGGCCAGAACAGTGTCTTCTATGACAAGGTGTGTGCACTAGGAAAACCTAGGCCCAGTTGGTCTTGGAGGCTGGGAACGAGGAAAGATAGAACAGTTACCTAAACTGGTAAGTATTGTGTGATGGTAAATTTTATACAACTTGCCTGGGACACAGGATGCCCAGAAATCTGGTTAAACATTACTGCTGGGTGTATCTGTGAGGATGTTTCTGGAGGAAATTAGCACTTGAATTGGTAGACTCAGTGAAGAGGATTGCCCTTCCCAGTGTGGGTGGATAATAATATTTAACAAGATATCCGGGCCTTTTGTATTCCAATCAAGTTAATACATAAAATTAACCAATCTGTTGAAGACCGAAATATAACAAAAGGTGAAGAAGGTTGAATTCTCTCTGTGCCTGACTGTATGAGCTGGGACATCAGTCTTCTCCTGCCCCCAGCACTTCTGGTTCTCAGGTCTTCAGATCCAGACTGAAATCTATATCATCAGCTCTCAGGATCTCAAGCCTTCAAAGTACACCACCAACTTCCCTGTGTCTCTAGCTTGCAGATGGCAGATCATGGGACTTCTTAGCCTCCATAATTGTGTGAGCCAATTTCCTATAATAAATCTCATTTCCCATTTTATATCTATATCTATATTTATTTCTATAGCTCCTAATGGTTCTGTTTCTCTGGAGAACTCTGAATGATACAATACACATTTATGACTGGATCCCTAGGCTTCAGAGCTTCAACTCTACCTCAAGTTCCTCCCTTAGGAACCTTCAGGGTGACCCAGGGTGAGAAATGAGCTGGTGTGGGGGAAGGGACCAATTAAGGTTCAAGGTAGAAACCCAGGACGGTGCTGATAAATGAACCCATGAAACTTAATAATTTAGTAGTTCCACGGGAGAGGAGGAAGGACCTTAGCATTTCTAGGAGAAGTCAAGTAGAAATGCCTATTCTTAGTCTCTAAGATGCTGAGAGGGTCAGGGTGCTCCCCCAGATTCCCCAGGCTTCTCAGAGCAAAATGGAATTTCAGAGGATAAGGGATGGAAGCCAGAGCTCAGGCAGGGGAGAAGCAGGGAGAAACCTCCTGCCTCATCTAGTTGAAACAGACTCAAACCAGGGCAAGGGTTCGTTAGGAAAGTGTAATTATGCAGTCTGACTGTCCCTAAAGCCTGGCACAAGGAGAATGGGGCCATCTGGGAATCCTGATGCTAAACAGCTGAGGTAGAGGTAGAGTCCTGACAGCTGAAATCCTCCCTGCACGGTTGGGGCCTCCCCTGAGCCTGACCAAGACCTGGTCGCCTCAGCCTTGGTATGGTATGGATTCTGAGCGCAGATTGCACAGGGACTCAGAAGCTTTCTAGGAACCAGGTAGGGGCAAGGTAGGCCTTGGGGTGGGTGACATCAGGAGGACATGAGAAGGTTCTTCTCTGTGTTGCTCAGGCCACAGGAAGCTGACCTCCATGGACTGAGTCACCCTGGCTCCTCACCCTCAGCTGCCTGCTGGATTTGGCCAACAGGAGGCGCTGGCAGGAGACAATCTGCACTGCCAGGCTGCACTGTTGGCAGCCGCAGCATGCTTTTGCAGAAGGCCACAGCTCCTGTAGGACAATGGTTCTCCCACACATAGGTCTCACCAGGTTCTGGCAACACCACTCTGTTTATTCCTTCCCTTTCTAGCTAAGAACTGGCGAAGTCTTCTGTGGCTAGGCCCTGGGTGCCTCTGCATCCTTTGTTGCCTCCTGTAACCCAGCCCAGGAAATATTTCCTTCATTAGCTTCTCTTCAACTTGAGTGTGCTATTTTATTTTTTGCAGAGCCTTTGCCAGGTACAGCCTCTTTCTCTGGCACAGGAGTGTGGAAACTCTCTATTACCCTGGCCCTTTGGGGGGTGTGCCCGCCCAGGGCTGCCTCAGATCAACCAACAACAATCCCAATCCCAATCAAATGTACTTTGGTATTTGGCAGAGCCCTCGAGAAGTTATCCTGTCACCTCCCTGCCTCTATACATGGGGAACAGTCACAGGGCAGAAACTGGCCAGCCCAGGAAAGGCCATCAGCCAAGCAAAAGCCCTCCGGCCTCAGTTGCCCACCGGAATGGTATCTCTCCCCTTCAGCCCTGACTCGACTCAGTTACTCCAGCTGCTATCTCATTCTGTTCCTTGTCCCCTCCACGGACCCTTCCCAGCAGGAAAGCTGGGCCCGCTGTTATAATCCACCCCTGAACTTTAGCTGTCTTCCACTTACCTCCTCCTTTACCCAGAGATAACCCCTTTTGTTCTCTACTCCCAGCCCCCACCTTCAGAACATGAAGATGGAGAGACAGGGAAGAAGATTGAGATCCTTCTCTGAGCCTTACACTCCCACCCTAGACCTTGGCTTACCCAGAAAACAGCAGGCAGGGGGAGGCCTGTTTCAGACTGAAGACAAGCCAGCTGCTCATTAAGGAAGCTGAGAACTGAGGGAGGTGACTAATGGTGTCAGGAGCAGAGCCCAGCACAGCAGAGAAGTGAGGAATGGCATCAGAATTGAGTGTGGGAGAAAAGAGAGGACACAAGAGTCAGTGCCCAGAGCAGGCAGGGTGTTCACTCCCAAAAGATTCCCTCAGGATAAAACAAAACCAAGCCTGACCCTGTCCCTCCTAGAGCTGTCATCTTAGAAAAAGAAAACTAATCTGTCACCTTGTGTGGAACAAGAGGTGGCTGGGACATGATGAAGAAGAAAAGGGGTCCTATGGAAAGTAATCTGATGGGGTAATCTGATCATAAATTCCTAACTGGGCAGGTCATGCTAGGTAGTCACACCCCAGGCATATAACATTTTTTAGTAAAACATTCATCTTTGTCTTAAGCAAGCCTTGTTTATTGTTTTTGTGCATCTAGGTTGACACACCTTTGGAATAAGTATAAGCACCCTCAGGAGAGCACATAATCTTATTAATCATCCTGTAATCCAATCCCACCTTGCTTTCTCCCACCTCCATGTAATAATCTTCCTTCTGTTCCCTCCTTAACTTCAAATGCATAAAAGAAACTGCAAAACTAATATTCTGCAGAGCATTTGAGATATTGGCTTCTTGGTAATTGTCCTCAGTTTGGCTCAAACATATTCATACAAATTCTCTACAAGTTTGGACATTTCTTATGTCAACAATGGATACAAGCAAGAAGGTTTACTCATGATTTAGGCAAGGATGTTTATTCATTATTTCACAAACATTTATTGAGTGCCTACTACTTACTGAGGGCCAGCAGTATATCAGACAACAAAATTCCTCCTCCAGTGGAGCTTACTTCCTGATGCATTTAAAATATTATTTAAACTTCCTACTGTGGACCATGAAACTACACTTGATCTAGTGGTCCCTGCCCTCTCCAACAGCATTTTGTGCTGTTCCCTCTCACTCTGCTCTAGCCACCAAGGCCTTCTTGCTGCCCCCTGAGCATGCCACATTCGTGTCCTCCTCAGTCTCTTGCATTGTCTTAGTCTTAGCCCTCTGCCTGGGACATTGTTCTCCCAGGTCTTCCTTCTCAGGGCTGCCTCCTAATCATTTAGGTCTAAGCCAAGGGGCTTCCCTAGCAGAAAGAAAAGTACTCCAGGTGGTGGGAAAATCTCGTTTGAAAATCCTGATGTGGGAAAAAGTTGAAAAACTGAAAGCAAGCTAATGTGTCTAGGGCAGAGAGAACAAAGGGAAAAGGGAAATTATTTAGCCTGAGTACCCCTGAAAGCTAATCATAGAACAAAGGTCAGAGACAATATATAAACATATTATTGATTTGGTTACAGCTTTAAGCAACCAGGGAGCATTGAGAAAAGATTTCTGAAGGGTCTGTAAACCCTTAACCCCCATTGTCAAGAGTTGCCTCCAGGGTATTAACTGCCCTGCCCTTCAGGCAGTAAAGCTAGCAGGTAGTTCCCTAGCCACAAAGAAGGCCTGGGTTAGAAATCCAGAAAGTAAGGTCAGGGGCCAAGGGGAAGGCCCTGTCGGGTCAGGCCACATAAACTGGTTTAAGCCAGCTTGAAACTGTCATATCAGTGGCCAGAATAAGAGGTGAGTCTGGGACGATTTGATGTAGGGTACAAGAAGTGCCTCAAAGAGTAAGAGGGACAATGGACAGACAATATGTGACACTGGAAAGGGAGGCTGGAGGCTGGAAATAAGAGGGAGAACGATGCATATCAAAAGCTGGCCTGGGCACACACATGTTCCTGACATAGGTGGAAGAGGACACTGGGAGTTTGAGGTCCCAGAGTGTACCTCCCTTTGTGGGTACCCAACCAGGCTATTGCCCACCCCTTCATGTGCCAAGGAGTGAAGGCCAAGTGTGCCTTCACTTTTTTTTTTTTTTTTTGGAATTTATTCAGTATCCCACAGAATCATCCCATTGGAATGATGAGGAGGCAAAGCATTAACTTGCTCCTCAAGGTACCTGCCCGTGACCTGTGTTGGATGAAAGGCTAGGAAAGATTCTCACAGTGTTTATCAGGAGATTCTGGCCTGGTGGGTACATTCATCCAGGTATCAGTGTCTACAGTGTCTATTTACTGAGCATCTGTTTTGTTCCAGGCACTGTCCCAGGCACTGGAAACTCAAGCAGTTACCAAGAGCCTCATGCCCTTACCAAGTCCACATCCCAGCAGGTGACATGCAGACTTGGTACATGTTCTGAACACACTTCAATGTGCATGTGGCACAGGTGTGTGTTACATGATGGGGGCCTATGATGCTGCTTCTATTCCTCCATAATCTACCCATCCCCACTCCCACCCCCTGTCACTCCCAGCCCCACAGTGACAGCCCCCAGGCAGGCAAACAATTCCAACCCTGGGGGCCAGCTCATTCTCATCTCTCAGGAAGTTTAATTTTGCCAACAGCCAGAGGCAATGACAGCAGCTCTGGAAATCTGGCTGCTGGTACTCTGGCCTGGGATAGGCAGCCCAGAAATAATTCCCTCTTTGAGTGCTTTACTGGAATGTCCACATGCTTCCTGCTTCTTGTGGGGGCCATTCCCTCCCAGGGACAGCTTTTTTAAAAAAATAATTTCCTTTATTTTCAATTATGTTTACATACAATATTACATTAGTTTCAGGTGTACACCCCAGTGATCGGACATTATATAACATACTAAATGATCACCCTGATAAATCGTGTACCCATCTAACACCAGACATAGTTATTAGAATATTATTGACTATATTCCCTATGCTGTATTTTACATCCTCGGGGGTGATTCTTTTTTCTCCCCACCGGGGCGATTCTTAATGTAATGAATGAATTAGGCCTGGCAGGCTGGTGGGGTCTGTTTCAAGGAGAGGGTGGAGGGTGTGTCAGCCTCAGGGACATACCTTGTCCATCCTCCTTCCGCTATGTAGCCAGGCGTTTGAAGAGCACCAGCAATCTATCTGTCACATGCACCAAAGTCTCACCACCTTGTGGTCATATACTTTCCCTCAAGGGCTGTCTCAAGCTCCCCACTGCCCTGGGAGCCCCTTGCTATACTGGCTAAGGGTGGGTGACGCTGAGACTTTAGCTAGGTTTTAAAGGCTTCTCTGCTCTAGGAGTTTTCACCTTGCTGCTGTCCTTGATGCAGGATGTCTCCTTCTCCTTGCTCTGAGTAGGGAAACAGAATGTTAATGATGATGAGTCCAGATTTTCCCAAGTGTGGAGTCAGCCAGATGGATCCTAATGCCACATCTTGGCTCAGACCTCCAGACCTGTGACTGCACCAAGATGGCTGCCTCCTCTGCAGCTGCTATCAGGTGTGGGGGGAGTGAAAGGAAAAGAGAAAAAATGCAGGGAAAATGACTGTAACACAGGAAGCTGTTTCACTTATCTGCCCCAAATCTGGTGGAGTCTTCTTTTTTTTTTTTTCCTTTTTTGAAGTGGGGTCTTCTGAAGGCCATTGAGACTATCTCCCTGACTCAATCCCCGTCAATGACTCCCAGCCTTCCTGCGGATCCCATTCTATACCCCTGACCCTCTGGGCTCTTGGCTGGGTCAACAGGTATGGGGAGAAGGGCTCCAACGCCATGCAATTACAGCCCTATTGACTATATTCTCCCTAAAATAATCACCCTTCCTGTAGGTTATGATATGGTCTTGAGGGGCAGACAAGAAAATGGTTGTTAGGGTGGGTGCAGAGTAACCACAGTCCAGTTTAGTGCCCCCTGGTGTGGGACTCAAAGATCTCCAGGCCTGAGGAATTTCTACGGGTGCTGCTCGCAGCTCCAGTCCTCCAGGAGGCCCACAGAGGTGCTGTTCCTCCCCCATTTTGGCTCCTGGAAAACTACTCGTTTTTCAAAATCCTGGTCAAACATCACTTCTTCTCTGAAGCCGTCCCTGATATCTTTTCAGACTGAGCAGACAACTCTCCTTAAGTCAGTACTTCACTCTGCAAACAGCCTGATCTTGAGCAAATTACTAATTATTATGAAACCTCTGAAAAATAAGGGTAATATAGTCCTTGTAGGGTTAGGGAGGAACTAGAGATAATGTGTCTTTAAAACCTAGTATTGTGCCTGGCACACGGTGAGGGCCAGAAAATGACAGGTCTCGGAGCAATGGTAGTGGTGATAATTTTCCAGTGGTCTGTTCACATATCTGTCACTTCTAAGAGATTATGAACTCCTTAAGGACAAGGGCCACAGCTGAGTCACTGTTGTGTCCATAGCAACACTGACTGTCTCAGAATAAGTGCCCAATAAAGGATAACAAATGTCAGCATTATCATTAGGATACTTCAAATAATACTAACTGGCCTTTAGTGGATGTTTACCATGAACCAAGCACTATTCCAAGCAATTTACCAGGATTCTCTCATTGAATCTTCCCAACAATCCTATAAGATGGTATCTCCATTTTACAGGTGGGTAAACTGAAGGTTAGACAATTTACCTGAAGTCACACCATAAGGAATGAGGGATGGAGGCAGATTCAGAACCAGGCCGATCTGACTCCAGAGTTCTTCAGAACTACACACTGACTGCTGAGCATGTTCTATACTGCGTCACAATGCTCAGTCCACCCGTCCTTCCCTTTTACCTGACAACAGGAGCTGAATTCGGTGTACTTATGTAGTCCCGGACCCTGGCGCCCATCCTGGCACACGAGCCCCCTCCCCCAGTCCATGGTTCTTGGATGAGAAAAGGGGAGGGAAAAAAGAGAAAGTCAAAGGCAGATGATAGGGCTCGGTGGGGCAAGACATCTTTTGCTTTGAAGAGCAATAGGAGAAGAGGGTGGGGAGGAAGCTGTGTCCTGTCCCTCAGGTTCGCGCACATTCTCAGGGGCATCCTGCCATTTCCACCACCCCAACTGCATCTGAAAGGGTGATCCCCTGGGAACAGGTAGGAGCTCCAAAAAATGTGAGCTGAGGCCTGAGGCAGCCGCTCCCCATCCCAAGAACCCCTTACACAAGTTGTAGGAGCCAGAGATGTTTGTGGTACATGAGTGAGGCAACATTTGAGAGAACAGGAGATAAAAGTAGGCCAAAGCATCTCCGTGCCTCAGAAAACTAGACTGCAGGGGACCAGGGAGTCACCCCCAGCCTCCCTGAACTCAACATTCAGGGTGTGACCTCACTCAGCAGGGTCATGGCCTGAGGGAGGACAGCCTGGCTGAGGCACATCTCTCCTGTGAGTAGGTGAAAGGTCTCTGTTCGTTGTCAACCTGTCAGCACCCTGGGGTGGTGGCAGGGCCTGCCTGCCTATCTGACCCTGGGGCCAGGGTTGTAGGGACCTTGACCAGCTGTGTCCTAGCTGGCCCTGCTTCTTCAAGTCCAGTGGGGCTAGGGAGGGAGAGGGAATTTTAATTTACATCTCTCCCCTTAATTCAGAGTCTGGGCGACTATTTTGACTGCTTCCCTGAAATATTCTTTAATTTTGAGTTTCTTTTTCTCATTACAACTCGAAAATTAAAATCTCTCTGCCTTGGGCAAGTAAAGGCTGAGTGAGGGACGGGTGCTGCCACACATTTCTTACTTAAGTCCATTTGGAAGCACCGACTGCTTTCTCTTAGGGCAGGTGACAGAGGGAAGGGGACAGGGCCTACGTTAGCCTCCCTCCTCCCCAGAGCACCGGCATCAATCCTCCCATTATTCCTGCAGCCCTCACTGACCTATTCTAATCACAAACTTAATAACACTTTGCACTTGAAAAGCTCTTCCTTGTGTACTATTTCCAGCTGATCCTCACAACAGCTCTGCAAGGAAGAAAAGCAGATATTTTTGTTCTCATTTTTTTTAATGAGGGAACTGAGGGCCCAGAGCATTTTACAGATGAGAGACAAAGCCCTTGAAGTCTGTGGATGGGGGTGGTCGAAGTTGTGACCCCTTCCTTTCAGGTCTCCCTGCTTCTGAAAAGACAGCTGGGGCAGGGCTGCCTGTTTTCATTGCCCCCGGAACACTGATTGGGAGACTCACCCACTCAGGAGTGGTGTGATCTAGGGCAGCTTCCGTCCCTTTCTGAGCTTCAACTTCCTCATATTGAAAAGAGAGGTTGTCCTGTGGGTACCTGAAATGTCAGGGGGGATGACTTTGTAAAACGATTGTCTAACTACTACACTGTACACCTGAAAGTAAAAACAATATTGAATGCAAACTAATTGAAAAATGAAATTACCAAAAAAAGAAAAGAGAGGTTGCCCTAAATTTTGCCTACAGCCACCTTGCGGCACATGT
Source organism: Carollia perspicillata (assembly GCA_004027735.1). Classification (NCBI taxonomy): domain Eukaryota; kingdom Metazoa; phylum Chordata; class Mammalia; order Chiroptera; family Phyllostomidae; genus Carollia; species Carollia perspicillata. The sequence goes on along the minus strand of PVKM010003575.1, from coordinate 2,400 downwards.
GCACTGACCCCAGCAGAAAGGAGGCCCATGTTCTCTGTTACTCTGCTCCATCTCCCTGTTTCTGGCTCTCTGTCCTTGGGTGGCATGGTGGCTGCTCTGTTCTGCTTTCCTCTCTGGAGACCTTCCCCTGATTTGCTCACAGACTCTGAGAGGGATATTTGGTGCACATGGATTCTCCCAGCAGAGATGCAGGATATCCCCTCCAAGCGGGGCCTTGAGAAGACAGTCTAGTGGAAGGTGGCCTGGGATTGCATCAAACCTTAGCAACACACTGATTTCTCCGAGCGTATCAGGAGGTGCCTGAGGCCTTCCAAGGTTGGAACAGGCTCATTCCACTGGGGGACACAGAGTCTAGGAATGCAGGCTGGGCTGCATCTCAAGCAGCGTTAGAAGTTGTGACTGGCCTGCTGCAAGCAGCAGCACCAGCCTTCCAGGGGCGCAGGGTCTGACGGGAACAGGATTTTCTTGTTTCACCTTTGCCCCCATCCCCAGCTCCCCTGAGGATCTGGTAGTTTTCCACGTTCCTCCATTCCTTTTTGTGGGACTCCAGAGAACCAGGAGCCCATAGCATCATGTGACCCGAAACCTCTCCAATAACCTCATGTTTTTGTTCCTGGTGTGAAAATGAGACAGGATAGTTAGAAGCTAGGAAAATTCCTTGGCAACTGGAATAGGGAAACTGAGACAGATGAACAAACTGGCCCAGTAATTTACAGCCAGATACAAAAGGTCACCGCCCTGGAGATAACATCTAGGCCTCAGCTGTATTTCAGCTGCTGGCCCAGAAAAGCAGCAAAACCAGGTGGGCAATGCCAGGACCATCTAGATAACCCCCGCACTGTCACTGACCAATCAGTGGAGACCATGACCCTGAAAAGGCACATCTGGAGAGCTGATGAATACTCTGCTGAAACCCTTCCCTGAAATCTCCCCTAAGATTCCTGCCAGCAAGAGAGAGATAAAAGCCTCAAGACACAGGACCTAGCTCATGCTCTCCCTCTGGGGAGCAGCCTGGGCCATTCCCTTTCCCCTCTTCTTCCCTCACTTCTTGCCCCACAGGCGTGCACCTCCTAAACTCTAAGGAACCCTGAGACTTGCAATCAGGGCAGCAGTATGTCCCAGACCAGTCCTCTGTACCTGTCACCAGGGCCCTCTTTTCTCTGACTTCTTAGTGAGCTAAGGCCTAGTGAACTAAGCCCAGCCTGGGCTCTCCTATTGTTTCTTCTATGCTGAGCCCTTCCTTGTCCCCAACTTTTTTTCTCAGATGCTCTTGTCCCAGCTTTAATAAACATACCCTCATAATCACGTGAACTCGATTTGTGAAATCTTTCCTACACGATGTCAAGAACCCAGCCACTACCAGCTGGCCCTAGGCAGACCCACTAAGGCCAGGTCCCTGTCCTGTAATATAATGACAGCCACTGTCACCCCCCTATCTTCCTCCCTAGAGAGTGGAAGCTGAAGGCCAGACTGCTCTCAACCTCAAGGACCACAAAGGGAACTCGAAATCCAACTTGAAGAGGGAAAGTCTGGGTAACCAGGGGCTTCCTAAGGCTGGTGCTGGAGGGACAAATGAAGAAGGGAGCAGGGAATGAGAACTTTCTGGAGATAAAGCCTTCAAATTGCAACTCAAATTGAAAAGGAGGCTGCAATGTTGGAGCAGGGAATATCAAATTCCAATATCCGGAATCAAATTTCAGCTCCACCTCAAGCTATGAAATCTTGAGCAACCTCCAGAAACTTCCCTCATTTTCTACCTTCACTTTCAACAAAGGTGATTATCCCATGATGTTGTCACAGGATTGAATAAAATAACGCACACAAGACATTTACCAACGTCTCTGGCATATATTAGGCAATAGTAAATGGTTACTATTATTATTATTGGCACCAGCATGGTTGTTGATTGAGAAGTAGCAATTGGAGATTGACTTTCCTGTTGGTAGAGACACTCAATCACAGAACATGGGGAGAAGAAATCCTGAGACAGTGGGTCTCTCTCCACCTGACACTCCATGATCTCATGAAACCCCAACTTGACTTCTCTGGTTGAGTCAGACAGACCCAAAGGCTTGTTTCCTGTGGCAGCTCAATTTACACTGGAAACAAACAGCATCTTGGGAAATCAGAGTCACAAAGACTGAACAGTGAAGTCTCTCTCACTGTCAGATAAAGGGGCCCCTGTTCTGATTCCAGTCAGTGGTGAGGGATGATGCTCAGGCTGCCACTGAACACGAGGGCCAGGCCGGAGAGAACAATGTTTGGGCAGGTGCCAAGGCCTTGGAAAAAAACTGAGGTCCCAACAGAGAAACAAGAGCCGCCCCAGGGGGCACTGCCTTCCCTTTTATGCCTCTCACTCTTTGCTCCTCCCCCACCCCCGCCCTGTTTCTAGCTCCTCCA